>PVJI01010018.1:0-62501 GCA_004026765.1 Micronycteris hirsuta
AGATTTTATTTATTTATTTTTAGAGAGAGGAGAAGGGAGGGAGACAGAGAGGGAGAGAAACAGCAATGTATGGTTGCCTCTCACATGGCCCTCACTGGGGACCTGGCCTGCAACCCAGGCATGTGCCCTGACCGGGAATCGAACCGGGACCGTCTGGTTCCCAGCCCGCGCTCAATCCACTGAGCTACACCAGCCAGGCTGTATAATGAATTTTAAGTCTTGGGCTATTTATTTAAGATGTGACTTTAGAAGTCAACTGTATGAAAAAAATTGTAACTATAGGGGGTGATAGATGTAACTCACCTTATTGTGGTAATTAATTTGCAATATATATGATACAAAACTACTACATTGTATACCTTTAATTTACACAATGTTATATATCAATGATAATCTTAATAGAACAAGAAAGAAAGAAAAAAATCAGCTGGATAATTTTAAGAACATTTTTGACTAATCTTTTATTGTAAACAAAGAAGATAATAATATCATTATAATTTAATGTTATTCAATATTAATAATATATTATTAATACATTATATTAATGATAAGAATACTAAGCAATGTACTAGCTTATTTAAAACTTACAACAACCTTATCAGGTCTACAATAGTCTTACAATAATCTTGCTTATATCCCAGCCTTCCAGCCTGTCCCAAAGAAATGAAAAAATCTATCTTGGACAGGTAATATGAACACATGTATTTATGTAAATTTCAAAAGGTACAAAATGATATAAAGTGAAAAGTAAGTCTCCCTCCAAAGCCTTGTCCACTGAGTGCCCTTCAACAGAATTAACTAATGTTAATGATTTCTTGTATGTCCTTCCAGAGGTAATAAAATTAATTTTTATACTACTGAAATCCAGGTCAACTATTTTAAGAAGAACTTACGTGATTGATCAACTTTTTCAAAATCTAATTACAGTTGACCCTCGAACAACACAGGGGTACAGTCAAAAATCTATGATTAACTTTTGACTCCCTCCAAGTTTAATTTGTCTCTTGGTATTCAAGGGGAATTGGTTCCAGGACCCCACATAGGTACCAAAATCCATGGATGCTCAAGTAGCCTATATAAAATGGCTTAGATTAACGCATATAGTCAGCTCTCCACATCTGTGTCCTCCCAACTTTGCACTGAAAACAGTACACAAAGTGTGGCTCAGTGGGTTGAGTGCCGGCCTGTGAACTGAAGAGTTGCTGGTTTGATTCCCAGTCAGGGCACATGCCTGGGTTGCAGGCTAGGTCCCCAGTTGGGGGCATACTAGAGGCAACCTATTGATATATCTCTCACATATCTATATTTCTCTCTCTCTCTCTTCCTCTCTCTAAAAATAAATAAATAAAATCTTTTCTTTTTTTAAGAATATTTTCTTTTTTCAAGTACACATATTTGTTGAAAAAAAATCTGCATAAAGGTGGACCTGTGCAGTTCAAACCTGTATTGTTCAAGGGTCAACTGCATAATGATATGCCATTAGAATTTATTTTTCATATATATTTAACTGTATATTTGGGTTTACTAAAAAATAATTATTAAATTTTGTTCTAATGAAATTTTTCTGTTGTTCACATCCAAATGTCATAAAGGCTTATAAATTGTCACATTAAATGAAATCCTTATCATTTGTAAGCAATATCATAAATGATAGCTAGAGGGGGTCAGAAGGGTTCTATTGTAGTCGAAAGCTAAGCCACAGTATGCTTGTGAGTCAGATTTCTAAAGCTGTGTTCTAAGATTTGGGGCCTTTGTTATTTTCCTCATACTGTCAGAGTTTGGGATTTAGTAGCATTGGAAGTTCTCTGAAAACATACTCCTTTAAAAAAAAAAAGAAATTGAATTTGAAGCATTTCTATATTTTGTTTATATAAAATTTCTTATTAATTTCAACAGTTCCATAGTGGATAAAAATTATATATCATCTGGATCATGTGCTACAACAGTTATGTGTTCATAAGGCAATAGTGACTTATATTTTGATTTGATGGTCTGAACAGCTGCATTGTTTATTTTATTATCCTCAGATATTAACAGCAGGTTGGGATGAACTGGAATGCCATCGTGTTTTTAACTTCCTATGTGAGCTGACTAGCCTCTCTCGCAAGGTGCAGACCACTGTCTTCAGCAAACCAGGTAAAGAACTACAATTCAGAAATAACATTATACAGAAAATTAAAATAGAAAAAAAACACAGTTTAAAAGTATATTTAAAAATAAATTGTGGGCCCTGGCTGGTGTAGCTCAGTGGATTGAGCACAGGCTGCAAACCAAAGGGTCGCTGGTTCGATTCCTGGTCAGGGCACATGCCTGGGTTGTGGGCCAGGTCCCCAGTGGGGGGCCCATGAAAGGCAACCACACATTGATGTTTCTCTCCATGTTTCTCTTCCTCTCTTTCTCCCTTCCTTCCCCCTCTGTCTAAGGATAAATAAATAAAATCTTAAAAATAAATAAATAAATTGTGGCATTCATTTATAGTAAAAGAACTAAGAAATGTAAGAGAATGATAAACACTGAATTGGATAAGAAGGCTCAAGTAGCATGTAATTAGAGAAAGAAAAATACTTGGAGGGCTTCAACTATATTAATAATATGTTATTCCTTAAGATGGTGGAGGATACAAAGTTGTTCATGATAGTATTCTTTAAACCTTTGTATATACCTGAAATATTTCATATTTTAAAAATTACGGGACCCTATAATCCATCAGTTTCACTCTGAAAGACTCCCACAGTTTGCACAAGAAGACATGTGTAAGAATGAGTAGTGCAGCATGTAACCGTGAAAAGCAAAACAACCTAAATGCCCATTGTCAGGAAAATGGATAAATGAACTGTGGCTTATTCATATAATTAAAACCCACAGTAGTTAAAACAGATGAACTAAGAGCCAAGTGTGTTAATATAGGTAAATCTCAAAATGTAATTTGAGAGAAAAGTTACCAAATGATACTTTCAATATGAAACCATTTATAAACATATTAAAAACATGAGCCCCCTGGCTGGTATAGCTCAGTGGATTGAGCTCCAGCCTGCGAACCAAGGGGTCGCCAGTTCGATTCCCAGTCAGGGCACAGGCCTGGGCTGTGGGCCAGGTCCCTGGTAGGGGGCTCATGAGACACAACCACACATTGATGTCTCTCTCCTTCTCTTTCTCCCTCTCTTCCCCTCTCTAAAAATAAATTAAAAATAAAATCTTTTTAAAAATTCAAAAATAGTAATATAATAAAAACTATTGAATGATATGCTTTAAGTGGATAAAATTGTATAGTATGTAAATTACACATATTTCAATAATACTGTTTAAAACACCCACAAAATACCACTTGATAGCCACTAGGATAACTAGAATCAAAAAGTCAGAAAGCAGGCCCTGGCTGGTGTAGCTCAGTGGATTAAACGAATCAAAGGGTTGCTGGTTCAATTCCCAGTCAGGGCACAGGCCTGGGTTGCAGGCCGGATCCCCAGTAGGGGGCATGCAAGAGACAACCACACATTGATGTTTCTTTCCCTCTCTTTCTCCCTTTCCCTCTCTCTAAAAATAAATAAATAAATAAAATCTTTTAAAATAAAGATAAAAAAAATTTTTTTAAATCAGAAAACAAGTATTGATGGTAATGTGGAGAAATTGGAACCCTCATACACTTCTGGTGGAAAGGTAAAGTTGTTCAGCCACTTTAGAAAACAGTTTGTCAAGTTCTTCAAATGATTAAATACAGAGTTACCATATGACCCAGCAATTTCACTCTTATGTATATCCGCAAGAGAAATGAAAACACATGTCCACCCAGAAACTTGTACATGAATGTTAATGGTAGCATTATTAAGAATAGCCAAAAGGTAGAAACAGCCCACCTGTCCATCAGTGGGTGAATGGATAAGCAAAATATGGTATATCTACAATGGAGCATTATTTAGCCCTGAAAATGAATGAAACACTGATACATGCCGGTACATGGATGAATCTTGAAAACATTATACTAAGGGAAAGGAGCCAGTCACAAAAGACCACATACTATATGAATCATTCAATATAAACCTCCAGAGCAGGGAAATCTATAGAGACAGAAGGTAGATTATTGGTTGCTTAGGGCTGGGGATGATAGAGTAAGGAGGGATAGGGGAGTGATAGCTAAAAGAGCAGGATTTTTTTATGAGGCAATCAAACGTTCTAAAACTTACTTGGTGATGGCTGCACATATCTGTAAATATACTAAAAACTATTGAATTGTACACTTTAAATGGGCAAATTGAATGGTATGTAAATTATAACTCAATAAAGCTGTTTGAAAACAATACCTTGATAATCTAAAACTTTTACAGAGGAAAATGAAGTAATGCTTTCACTACAAAGCATATTAATGAAGTATGTCTTTGACCTATCCACTACGCACATCACCCTTTCTAGGAAGAATGACTTACAAGTCTCTTGTCTTCATAGGAAATGCCCGAAAACTGGAGTTAAGGATCAGACTGTTCTGTAGGAATGTTCTGCTTGATCATTGGACACAAAGAAGTGATTCGGCTTTTTGGCTGACATGTATATTAAAGCCATGGCCAATGGTGAATCAGGCAAGATTACTGTATATCATCTTTGGACCAATATCCCCTCAAGATGGTGAGCATCTGTTTTTTAGCAACATATGTTACAAAACTGGTTAATTACTTTTACTTTAGGAAGCATATCTTTTTGTACCTGCTAAGTTTCATCATTCTTAATGACTAAGCTGTTTCCCAATTTCATAGATTTATACTACATTAATTTGGGCATAACTTAAGCTTCAAGACAGAAATTGCTCCCTGAAGGCCATTACCAAGTATATTCCTATCATGTCTGGTTTACCTAAAATAGCTACTTTTCATTTTTAAACATTATCTTTATTTTATTTTATTTTTTTAAGATTCCATTCATTTGGGAATCTTCAAAGGGAAAGGAGGGAGAGAGAGAGGGAGAGAAACATCAATGTGTGATTGCCTCTCACGTGGCCCCCCCTGGGGACCTGGCCCACAACCCAGACATGCGCCCGACTGGGAATTGAACCAGCGACCCTTTTGTTCGCAGCCTGCACTCAATCCACTGAGCTACACCAGCCAGGGCTAAACATTATCTTAATTTAAGATTGTATTTGCTGCTGGAGGGGACCAATAGGGCTAGTAAATCAAAGTAGTAATTGGAATTGATGTTTTACTTAATTTTGAGTGTGTAATATGATTTCTTTTGCAATTTTTTGTATTTCTAATGAAGTTTAGATTAATGTTCAAATTAGCATGCAGTTCTTTAGTTCACATTGCCTCGTATCAGCTGGTAACCAGTTTAAAGTATGTTGAATAGAAGCAAGAAGCCAATCTGGGATTAAATTTTATTGCGTAATTCACAAAGATAATTGGTCATAGGTAAATAATCAAAAATTGACTGGATTACTCTGTTTTGATATAAATGTTTGGAAGATCCTCAAATATAGCATGTTCTCTTTTTCAGATTTTATTTTATTTCAGTAAGATTACATTAACTGTTTATTCCAATTTCTACTTTAGGGGTAGCATTATCTTTGAACTAGAAGCTATGCTTGGTGAAACTACCTTTTCTTCATTTAGCCATTGTTACTGTGCTTCATCATATCAGTCAGAGACATTCAAATTTATATTGTTATTAAAATTGACTTTCGTTATGAAAGTAGCATATACAACTGATGAATTCCATTATGCAATCCAATTTCCTTTTTAAATAATCCATGAAGTCTTTATCACAAATCCAACTATTCTGTCATAACCTAATTTTTGTTTCAATTATTATTCAGGACAAGTGGTTTGGCAGAAAATGATAGAAGAACCTACAGATGAATCCAGTCTGAAAGGTTTGGCTGATGCCATTAACTTACTATATGACACAGGCATCAAAGAGTGGACAGCAGATGATGTTATCAGTCTTATAGATGAACTCTCAGGTAAAATAATATATTTATCTCACAGAGTAGCATAAATTTATTATTAGATATTAGAATACAGTTATAATATTATAAGGGTAGTTGTACAGGTAACAAATGACTTGCCTATTTGAAATCATCAAGTGCTCTAAAATATTTAAAGAATTTGGCATGTTTGAAGAGAATGCATATAATTAACTTACTTTCCTTCAATTATGAATGTTATAAATACATATTTATTACTATTATTATTTGAAAGCTTTATAATTATTCTCATTTTGTAAGTTCTCAGAAACACCCTCCTAGGTTGTGTAAGAAGAAACCCTCTCCTAATGGCATGGCGGAGGTGAAACAATTTTTCCTATTTATGCATACGCCTTGAAATTCTGAAGTTTTCGAGATTTCTTTCCTTCGCAGGATTAGGACACCTTGCTTGTTAATCTCTGTGTAGGAAAAATGCTTTGACTACACTTCTAGTACCTTTGTGAGACCTGCCACGACACGGCAGTGACCTCTGTCTCCAGTTAAATGCTGTAACTGAAAAACTAAAGCATTTTTTCTGAGCTTTTCCCTCGACACTAATTGTATTTCCAATGAAATGATGTAATAGTGCTTGTAATTAATGATGTTTACTCAAACTATTGTGCAATTTCTCATTAAATAACTGTTCTTCCTCTAATAAAAGTGGTTCCTCGTGAGTGGCTTCTAGAAAATAATGCACGTCTCCTAATCCTATGTGGGAACGACATCTGTTTCACTTTCATGGCTAGTAAAGCTGTGAACGGAAGGACCATTGAACTGGCAAGACTGATAGTCTTTTTGGCTTTGGTAAGTAAAAACTAGTTTTTCTCTAACAAGTGGTTTGACATTGTAGTTGACCTGCCAGGAGCTGCCCTGATGGAATTGAAATATGTACAAAACATTTTTTTTAAGAAGTTTTTTTTTTTTAAGATTTTATTTATTTATTTTTTTAGAGAGAGAGGAAGGGAGGGAGAAAGAGGGAGAGAAAGAGCAATGTATGGTTGCCTCTCACATGGCCCTCACTGGGGACCTGGCCTGCAACCAAGGAATGTGCCCTGACTGGGAATCAAACCGGGACCCTTTGGTTCCCAGCCTGCACTCAATCCACTGAGCTGCACCAGCCAGGGTTGTACAAAACATTTTGAAAGAATAAGTATATAAGTATATATTTTATATATACTTATAAAATTTTGCAACATATATAAAAAACTACCATATTTGGAATTATTTCCTGTATTACCCCCTCCCTACTTCATGTCTAGATTGTCATTTTACAGCTTTGCCAAGTTTTATTCCTTTTTATTTTTATTTAATTTTTAAAATTAATTTGAGAGAGAGAAAGGGAAAGAGAGATATCAATTTGTTGTTCTACTTACTTATGCATTCATTGGTTGATTCTTGTGTGTGCCCTGATAGGGAACTGAACCCACAACCTTGGTGTATCAGAATGATGCTCTAAACAACTGAGCTACCCAGCCAGGGCCTAAGTTATATTCTTTTTAAAAAAAAATAATGTTAAAAAATAAAGGACTACATTTCATTTGCTTCAGAATAATCAATGAGCAGCAGGGAGAGGATATGATAGTAAATGGAGATGAAGGCGAAACAAGATTGATAAGCTAGAAAGTGGGTACGGGGGTTCATTATACTATTCTCTCCACTTTTATAGTTAAAATGTTTTTTAAAACAAAACACTTAAAAATATTTTTAATATTTATTCATTTTACACAAATTGAGTTTTTACTATGGGCCATACATTGTGTGAGATTCTAGGACTATGAAAATTAATAGGACAATTCTCTGACCAAAAGCTGCTTACAGTCTTTTAAGAGATACCAAGGTACATATAAATAAATTCAGTGAGATAGGAGTAAAAATATATGTACAAAAAGGTATAAACAGAGTTAATGAAAAGGAACCAATATGGGTAAGTGTAGAGCACAAAGAGGGCTTTCCCAATCCCAATTCATTTTTTTTTAAGATTTTATTTATTTATTTCTAGACAGAAGGGAAGGGAGGGAGAAAGAGAGGGAGAGAAACATCAGTGTGTGGCTGCCTCTCATGTGGCCCCCACTAGGGACCCAGCCCACAACCCAGGCATGTGCCCTGACTGGGAATCGAACCGGCAACCCTTTGGTTCACAGCCCATGCTCAATCCACTGAGCTACACCAGCCAGGGCTGAAGTACAGGATTTTCTAACCACTGTGATGTACATCTGAAACTAATACAGAATAATATTGAATGTGAACTATAATTGAAAAATAAATAAGTTTTAAAAATAATATTCTCGGCCCGGCTGGTGTGGCTCAGTGGATTGAGCGCGGGCTGGGAACCAGAGGATCCCAGTTCGAATCCCGGTCGGGGCACATGCCTGGGTTGCGGGCCAGGTCCCCAGTGGGGGCCATGTGAGAGGCAACCATACATTGCTCTTTCTCCCTCCCTTCTCCTCTCTCTGAAAATAAATAAAATAAAATCTTTTAAAAAAAAATAATATTCTATGATCATCATGAACCAGACTTTTATTTATGTTACACATTTTCCACTTGTACCATTTGAAAGCAAAGGAGTGTTAGATATAAAAACATTTCCCACTTATAGACGCAATATAATGTCATGTGTGATAAATTATGTAAAATCATAAACTGTCATAGTTAATACAATTTTCAAATTCTATAGCTTTCCTTACATGAAGGTTTACCATAATGCTTTGTATGTCTAAATCAGGTGTGCGAGAAAGAACTATACTGCATGGATTGGACAGTTAAAATAATGCAAAGACTCTGTAAAGTCTTCAGTACTTCAGTGGATAAACATAACTTCCTACAGAATGTGGCGAATGCATTTGCATGTATTATAATGGAAATGCTGCAATCAGTTATGTCTGGTGAGTATGCATGTAGATGGGGCGCAGGTGGGAACAAGATGCATTCTAGTCTCCACTTAAGACAGGGATAACTCTGTGTAGACTTTTATTTCTAGACTAAGAATAGTAGTAGTAGACATTTTTGTTTGTTTTTCCATGAGATATATTTAGTTTCTGGTTTTGTCACTTTTTAAATCAGGTGTTCATTTCAGTGGAAAACAAAATTGAGGAGTCTGCTCTTAAAGGAACCAATTTCAATTATGCAGAGCAAAAAATTTTAACTTGCTCACTCAACTATCATAATCATCATAATAATATCCTATGTTTATATAGTTTTAATATATATTTTTTACTATTTTATTAGGTTGCCAATATGACAATTAGTCCTGTTTTACAGATGAGAAAACTAAAGGTTAGACAAATTATCTGACTTGCCCTAGGTCATAAAGTTAGAAACAATAAAACATGGACCAGCATCCTTTTCTTCTGACTTCTAATTCAGTGCTCTCATAAAATTCCATGATTTCAATGCTTAACATCTGACTTAGTAAAGATCACTAACTAGTTTTCTGTTATATATTATTAGGGAAAATTGGAACATCTTATGTTTTAAATAGAGCATACATTTTAAAACTTAACTGTCATTTTTCCCCCCTACTGTTCATTCCTGTGTAATGGCATATAGGAGACCATGATGAAGAGGACAGAAACTTTTTGAATTTGTTCCATCTTGTGCATGCTCAGGCTAACTTCCATAAGGAGGTCCTGTATTTGACCGTGGATTCTGCCTCTACCTAAACACTCAGAAAGCCTTGCATTTAGAGACTACCTCACTGAACTAACCATTAGAAGAATGCTACTTTTCCACAAAGAGTAGCATCCAAGGGACCTTTTATCACCTAAGTAATTCTAAAGTTGCATAGAATTTTAGTGGCAACTGCTTAGCCCACTATTAATATAAAAATTACAGGCAAACTCAAGAATATGTTGAGATTTCTCTGAAAAACAAGTTGTGCCTCTTCAGATTTTGGTAAACCTAACAACAAAATAAATGGAACATTAGCATCTCAGAATCTGGGGCCGGTCAACCTGCATGTGTGGATCGTTGAAGCAAGAGAAAATTTTGCTTTATAGTTGAGCAGACACAAGTTCATTAAACAGTATGTATCTCTTCACTTTGCTTAGGTTGTGTAGACATAGCCTAGAATGTTTTGTGAAGTTTTGCAATATGATGTTTTGGAATGTGCAGATATAAATCACATTTTTTACCACCTTCTTGGCATATGGTTCATACACGTTTTGTATGAACTAAGATAAAAAAACCAAAGGAAGTATGTGTGTATGTGTATATCCATATTCATATATATGTATGTATTTACACATGTACAAATATATCTTTCCTTCTTTAAGACAAATCATATAAAAACCTATAAATAGGGTATATATTGTTTTAATACAAATCATCTTTTATTTCCTGGGGATTAAAGTGTTGCAAATAAGGAAAAATATAAAATGAAAGAAAAATACCTATTCTGCTGCCAGAACAATATCATAAATAATTTGCACTTCTTCCTAAAGCTTTTCTCCCTATCTCAAAGAATAGAACTTGAAGGAAACTGGAAGCATGGATATTTAGAACAGCCCATGAGTGGGATTCTTCTTCACTCAAGTGAGTGAATTCCAAGAAGCTCCAGGACTATTTCAGTCTGAGTAGGATCTGCCACCACCATTTTACTATTAAAGGAGAAAATAATAGTGCTTATTAATTGGGGCTGAAATAATGCTGGAGCCCTCCTGAGTCTCTCATTCTCTTATCCATGGGTTTGATCATTTTACTTCTGCTGAAGACACACCCTTTTTCACTCAGCTTTTTGGAGGCTGGCTTTCTTTTCCTAAGCTCTTGATTTAACTCACCTCATGAGCTCATAAAGGGAAGAAACTTTAGAAGATACAGAAATTACCTGCAGAAGTAGGGTGTAAATTATGGGAAATTCTCAAATATTTGGCAAGAGGGGCTCAGTAACAGATTTAATAGGATTGAGGAAGAGTGAAAATTGTGGAGAAAATATAAACTGTGTGATAAGATTTTTCTTATTTCAGTAGCATAAGCACTTAACTTTCTTTCATGGAGGGTCAGAAATTAACTGCCTTTCTCTGATGGATTGCCCAACTATAACTCCATCTGTGGCAGGAATTGTTTCTCCAGAGTTTGTAGCATTTGCATGTTTATGCAAAACACAGTCTTTGCTTTTATCCTGTTTCATTTTCTTCCTCTCAGTTTCATTTTCTTCCTTCCAATTCACAACTAAATTATGAAGATTAAAAGTCAGCAAATACCAGAGAACAAAACAACACCTTAATTAGCTTTTTCTTTTCTCTCTCACCCTTTTTCTCATACATTCTCTCAAAAACCTAATCCATTTAGAAAACACTGGTGATTCCAAGTTGAGGGTGTACTCCATTGGATTATTTGTGGGGGGAAAAAGAAAAATGAAGAAAAATTAAAATTTTAATGTAAATAATGAATATTTTAAATATTTTACTAGATAGATATTGCTTCATTCTTAGAGAAGCAACTTGGCTTTGTGAGGTTTCCTTGCATTCCTTGAATTGCCCAAATCTCTACAGCAGTTGTTTTTAGAAACTTTACAAAGGAAAAATGGTTTAATTTAAAAGATTTTTGACCTGGATTTTGAATCTTATCACACACTTGAGCTGACATGACTGCTGCTGTGTATTCTTAAAGACACATTATTGCATTAGTCTTGATAATTGTGAGGTTGTTATCTCACCCTCCCTAGAAGTTTGGAACATAAAAAATCTGACTCATTCTTTGGGTGCAGTAGATAAATGATATCATCTTGATACCAATAAAAAGTAAACTGAAAATTTTTTCACTCAATTATTAATAGATAAAATAACATTTGAGACTAAATTTGCAGTTTCCTCAATTCAGCAGTCCAGTTTTTTGCTGAATACATTTGTCATTAGGAATAAAATGTGATACCAAATTTTAAAGTGGCAGATTAACTTGCAAAAGCATGTATTATTAACATGGATGTTTAAGTGCCGACTTGTGCAATCATAGTGCCACAAAAAAGAGACATCTGCAAAATGAATAGCCTAAAAACATTAGAGAACCGCCCACTTCTAACTAACTCTAGGACAGTTATAATAACAATGACGTAAATTACTAGCAGGTCAGATCATTTATCCTGTATCTTCTTCTGACTTAGAAGATTAACCTGGGCTTCTAGCTCTTTTATTCCTTTTGATAGTCATTTCCTCGGTCTCCTTTGACTTCAGTTTGTAGGGTGATTTTTACTTCTACTAGAAAGTAAGCCTCAAAAACTCAATGACACATCATTAATTTATCTTTACTATTGTTTCTAAACATACACATGACACCATAATAATACTAATAACCAAAAAATGATGCTACTTTTCTTAGAAACTAAAGTTTATATCTTGTGATAAATACTCTGTACCTTTTGAAAGCATAAAACTTCTATTCTTTCTTGGATGCTTCCTTCTCCTGCCCTTCTGACTCCTTAACTTTATCATTTTCACAATGCAGGCAGTAAGTTATTTGGGAAGCCTTTCAGGCATTTGAGTTCAAGGCTGATCTCCATAGCATGAGCAATGGACCCCTTTTCCAGCCTCAGCTGACTTAGTTCATGCTTCCAGTTGTTCTGTTAATAACAAAGATTTTTCACCTTTGGAGATTAGAGCAAGTGTGAGGTGCTCAGCACAAGATGCAATGGAGGAACTACCTTACGTCGATAAAAAACAAACATTAACCTCTTTGTGGGGTTATGACCTGAGTTTACCTCTTTAAGTGAATAGCACTGAATTATATGATTACAGATTTTTATGTCAATAAATATTGTGAAGGGTAAAAACACAAAGCCACTACGAAGGCCTCTATGTTATTGGATCCCTTACTAGCAATGTAATGTCTTTACCAATTACCCTAGCAGGTAGCTGTGAAACCTGTAAGAATCAGGCTGTGGACCTAGGCTCCTTGGTTTATTGAGACATCACTAAAATAAGAAAGATGACCTCAAAGATGGTTGTATTGGACTCTCTTCTCTAGGTTAAGAAAAAGTGCCAAAGAACTAAGATTTTTTTTTTCATCAAGAATGCAGAAAATTCCTCAAGTAACTATACTTTTAAAAAGCTTAGCTTAAACCTTGAAAGCCTTTTAAATTAAGAAAAAGTACTTGGAAGCATTCTAAGATCACTGCTTTCTTCAAGGTGCACAAAATTGAGAAATATATATTGTTATTTTTAAAGTATTGTGTTTATGGTAAAATATCTTTGATACTTAAATATTTAATATTTTCTAACTTTATTTAAGTTGTTATTTATTTATATTAATAAAATAAAATTAAAATTAGAAACATGTCTAACTTGTCCAGAGTTTGTCATTATGCAAGTTGCTGAATGTGTAATTCCTTTAAATTATTTCTTGTAGAGGAACTAATTTTTATTTAAGCTGTTAATTATAGCTCTAACAACGATCAAAATATAAAATGTATTAACATAAAATAATGTTGCAATTAGCTATATACTTATATATGTATATGCTTAACAATATAGTATATGAATTAATTAAATAATTTCATTTACTTGCAACGACTCACAAATTGTGTAAACATCTGTAAGTAGAACAGTATTCTATACTATTCTGCTACCAAATTCAGAGACCAGATTCTCAACTGAATAATATTGCAATTGCTGCTAAAATAGATATGCTCCAATTATCATAGTTTCACACGAGTGTCAAAAGCAAATATATAACTAGGTGTTGTATATTACCTGCAATTTCCCATGACTACAAGATCCTACAGTATTTTTCTAAGAACAAAGAAGTTGTTAACTATTTCTAAATGCATCTTCCTTAGTATGTTTGAGTTTATAATGAAAGTTGTGTCAATGACTTTTTCTGTTTGACTTCGATTTTCTTTTTGTTTATAATAGATGGGAGTAAAACTAACTTAGAACAGACCATTCTAGGCTTAGCATGCATTTGGGGGTTGATAAAGGCAAAATATGTAATTTACAGTTTTCCACTTCAACTATTCTTTTGAACTTTGTTAAGAGAAATTCCCACTATTTTTTGAGTAATTTAAAATGATACTCTTAAGGGATTCTGAAGGTTGAATAATGCTCATTTTAAGCTTTTTAACAGCAAACAAATTTTCTGAAACTTAATTATGTCATGCCAGGTTTCAAACTCAGAAAGTTTGGATTTAATTCCATGCACCCAGAGCAGTGAGTCCTAGGTGATTCTAACTTAGTGACATTTATCTTTCCAATATTTAACTGTTTCCCAAAATATATCCCCTTTCTCCTGAAATAAAAAACGTCGCTTTTCCATACAAGCCCCTTATTTTTAATCAAGAAAGCACGTATTAGTGAAGTGATTCATAGTATTATACCACATTATTTTTTTTCTAAGTAATCTACAATTATTTAGAGATGTTTTTACTACATTGATGTAGGCCAAGTACAATCCCCATTTCACAGGACACGATTGCCCTGTCACACAGACTTGAAAACTATACAAAACCTCATAGTACAGAAGTAACTTTTCCCAGTGTCTTACTTTGTTTTAAGATGCCAATATACAAATAGTTTAGCCCCGGCTGCTGTGGCTCAGTGGATTGAGCATCAGACTGTGGACCAAAGGGTCGCTGGTTCAATTCCCAATCAGGGCACATGCCTGGGCTGTGAGCCAGGTCCCCAGTTTGGGGCACACAAGAGGCAACCACACACTGATGTTTCTCGCCCTCTCTTTCTCCCTCCCTTCCCCTCTCTCTAAAGATAAATGAATAAAATCTTAAAAAACAAAACAAAACAATAGTTTAAATGTGAGATTTTTTAAACTATTATCAAAATGACAAACACTGTAAAACACTGTTATAAAGTGGCCTATTATAGCATGGACGTAGGCACAAAGTCATAAAATTTCTTCCAAAATATAATTATTTCACAAGTAACTGAAAATATGGGTAACCTTTCTGTCCTTATATTGTGCCCAGTGCCAGTGGGACGTATCACTGGTGTGTAACTGAAATCGTGTGATTGTTTTCACTGAATGGATTAGTTGTTTCAACTTTGTATGGATACAAACTGAAGAGCTTTGACCTCATAACAGACTTCAGAGCCAGCTTGGTTAGTAACTATACCAGGAAGGCCTAAACCACAATTTACTCTGTTACTTGGACCCCTTCAAAATACTGACACTTGCCCTAATTACCTAGGTAAGGACATAGAGTTGCTGTCTTGACTTGACGAAGAAAATTTTAGTTTGAAACACAAAGCTATGCCAAAGAGTCAGAGGAACGTTTTACTGGGAAATGTCATGTCAAGGACTCCACAGATAACTGAAGATACCCCTGAATACATTAATGCTTAGAGCTACGCTTTCTGAATTACTGTATCTGTCAGATTACCTCTTTTCATTGCATACCACCATGTAGTACTGTACTTATTAATATTCCCTTAACAGCTTAGACAAAGTATCACTGATATATGTTTGGGGTAACAGTCATTTTCTCCTCACAGTAACAGTCATTTTCTCCTCACAATGTGCCAAAAAAAAAAAGAGTTTTGCAGTTGAGTTTTCATCATAAAATATCATTTGGGGAGAACAGAGAAGTGGACTACAGGTAACTATTAAGAGTTGTTTTTCCATGGGATTTCTCTTCTCAAAGATGTTTCCAAAGATAACACATCCTAGAATTGTAGAATTGTAGACTTTTAAAATGGAAAAAGACATTAACAATTTCCTAGTCCATCCCTCTCATTTGTCAGAATAAAATGAAGCCCTGAAAGGTTCAATGACTTATTGAAGGTCGTGTAATTTGTTGCCAAGACAAAGCTTCTAGAACAGTGTCTTTCATTGGCCAGAATTCTAAAATGCAAGTTTTTCATTTTGTGACATTATATTTTACTGCCTCGATTTTATTTCTTTTTAAAACATGGGAATTGAACACAATGTCATGAATAAAAACTATTAAGTTCATCTTAAGTTCATCTTTCTTGTTTATTTTTAAGCTAGAAAATCAAATGTAGAACAATTATGATGGATTTTTCAAAGGGATAGATACCACAGATTTGGGGCCCAAGTCTCCTCTGGACTCCCAAATATATGTTTCTTCAGCCTTAAATGGACAGAAAATATGCTGAAATTATTATTTTTTCCATAAAAGGAACATTCGACAATTTTAAAATCATTTATTTTTTGGGTAACAGATTTTTTTTCCGCCAAATAACAAGATAAGTATAGCCATCTTGTTTCAATAATTTATAACTCAGCAGGCACAAAGAATGAGGACTATATAACTGTTTCTTTAAATGAGAAGCTGGAGCACAAGTGGTAGGGAGAACGAGAAATAAATCTTAAAAACTCAGATGACAAGTCCCTTCTGGCTAGAGACTGAGACGAAGGAAACCACATAACCCCATACTGTGCAGGCTGGAAGGACAGAGAGAAAGTGGCCACGTAGAGGCAACGTGCTCTTGGACTTACAAAGGAACGCCTTCGTGTGAGGGAAAGGAGTGACTTAAGGAAAGGCTGTCAAAATGAATTTTGAGAGGTTCTCCCCGATCATTTTATGAATCTACATTTCAGCTCTCTGTTCTTTCTCAGCCCCCTCCACTTACAGCTCAAGCGGACAAGGCACCTGCCAGCCATGCCCATGAGTTCCTGAGGTCCCAGCCTCGTGTCTCAGCCTCTGAGCCGAAAAAGCCCCCTGCTTGACAGGGCTTAACCATATCCGGAAGGCTCTGGAAGAGGTCTGCGGGGCGGCAGGTCTGCTGCTGTGGGCACGCGGCATCCTGGCATCCTGTTGGACGGGAGAGCAGGAGCTGTGGGAGACCCAGAAACAGCAAGGCTCAGATGGGAATGGCAGCAAAGGGCTCCGTTCCTACCAGGGGTCTCAGCCTCTGGGGACGAAGAAAAGAAAGGAGTTCCTCTCTCCTTTCTGTCACAGCCCACAGCTGGGAAAGAATGGACATCACCCCCCCCCCCGCCCCCGGCCACCCCAGAACCCCACTCCCAAGTAAATTTCATTTCCTATCTCATCCTCAAGTGAGAATGAGTCACTAATTAATGCAATTCTGTAAGCGTAATTGTAAACCACTGTTAGCATGTAAATGTGTTTTTCTTTACTTATGGGGAGAGAATGGACAACTTCGGACGGAGTTAGAGCAACTTGAAGAAAAAAACTACGAAATTATAGTCCCTCCCCTCATGCACACCACTTCCCGCCCATTCTACCTAAGAAGACTTCACAGTATGAGTTTCTTTTTTTTTTTTTTCATTTAAAAAATCATTTTAAATTATGGTCGCAAAGAAAATGTTGGCCGTTCTTATTCTTTTCCGAGTGGTCTGAGAAATGTTACATCAATGCCTCTGAGAAAAAAATGGAAAAAACAAGATCTCTTTTCATTTTGTTTTTCAATCAATACCCGAAATAATGACCAGAAGCAAAAATCCACCGGTGCGTCAGCAAGCAGGATGCTCGGCCAGTCAGCTTCATCCTTCGCCGCGAGCTATTCTGCGGGCCCCGCCGCGGCTGCGGGCCACTAGAGCAGATAGATAATGTAGGAGAGAATGACCAGGCCTATGATGGCGAAGAACATCAGGATGAAGATGTCCAGCATTATGGAGTCCTTGGCCGCGGAGGCCTCTGGATTCCAGGGAAATGGGAGCTGTGCGCACGGAGGTTGCAGCCAGTGGAGAGAAATGGCTCCCTCCCTCCTCCCTCCGCTGCTCAGCCCTCGTTTCCCCCCTCCCCCTTCCAAGGGGGAGACTAAGGGATGCTGCAGCTCCATCAACAGCTTACTTCCCTCCTCCCCCCTCCTCCCCCAACATCCCACAGCCAACCAATCATAAAGCCTGGCAGCGGGTAACCAAGGAACTGCTCATTGAGACCAGGCAGAACTGAAGAGGCTCAATTTCTCCCCAGGAACCCAATCCCACCCCTTTGTATCTAAGTGGAGTCTGCATGATATGGACTTAGGAGGAGATCTGATCTCTATCCAGATCCCTTAGGAATGAATCTTCCTGACTGCCTGTCTTCCTTTTCTTCTCACGCATCACAGCAAATTATCTCAGAAAAATAATGGTTGGGAGTTGGGTGAGCCATTGACAAGTTGGAAGGGTCCCGTGAGTCTCAGCTGGCATCCCTGGGATGGAGCTAACACTTAGGGGTTTCTAGACTGTAGCAGATACTGCACATGGTGTAATTTCAACCTCCCTCCATGTCTTTTATAGATAAGACTCAGAGATGGTCAGGAACTTGCCTGATGTTTCACTGGAAATGGCAGAGGCCAAGATTCAAAACGAAGCGTGCACAATCCAGAGTCCATATCGTTCCCTCTGGCCCAGACTGCCGCCCCACCTTCTTAAGTCTGAAATGCAACACCCCCCGCCCCCCAAGCCCTGCCTGTGCTGCTCGGGTTGTGAGGCATTTTTGCTCAGATTGTTCCGTTTACAGTGTGAGCACCAGAGGTCTCTCCTCCTCTGCGATTCCTGGTCTCTTTGTGGTCATTCCCCACGTTCTTGTTCTCTTTTGTGTCCTCTTCAGAGAGCTCCACATGGTGTTACATCTAGAGAGGGCACCAAAGAATTCGAGGGCCCATCCCTGTGCAGTACCAGAGTCTAGAAATGCAAATTCAAGTGGCTTCTTCTGAGGGGGGAGGAAAAAAATCGACGTTTTATTTTTTATGCTGGGTAGTGGGTATTCAGTTATGCATTGTGTTGCTTTTATGCTTTTGTGTTTTAATTATTTCCTACGAAATTAAAAAAATGTCCTGTGACATCTCTGAGGCTTAGTGTCCATGGCTCTGTCCCCAAATTACTCTTTTGAAGGGTCTGGAGTGAAGAATTAGTATTTCCCCTCTTCATGCTGGTAGAAGAGGGTCTAGCAACTCCTCCCATTGGCCCCTCCCCAGGAGGCGGAGTGCTTACCACGGCCCTGCCCCAGGCAGACGGACTGTGCCCTCAAACTGCTCAGGTGAATGGAGCCTCCTGGGGAGAGGGGGCCGGCAGCTCCAGACAAAAGCGGGGCAGGCCTACAAGAAGCACGATTTGCCAACTCATTCCCTCCTAGTGGGAAAATATTAGGCAGCCAGCTCGCTCAGAAGAGAAGCAGGTGTCGGTATTGTCTTTAATTATCCCACCAGCGCTGCCTGACATTCCCCAAGCTGCTCAGCCCTGCTGACACACACAGGCCTGTCTGTCATTCTCCTGATTGGTATCATTCCCTTGGTTAGGAAAGCTCAATTCCAGCTCAGTTCGGGGAAGCCCTTTTCTTTTCCACCCTACTGTTATGCTGTTATCCTGAAGCTAGAGAATGCCTTCATTCTGAGCCCCAAGTGTGAAATGTCCCTCCCCACAAACAGCCAGACAGGAGATGGACTGGTGACCCTGAGCCAGGGAGGGAGGGTCTGGATTCCTTCTCTACCCCTGCCCCCTTCCCCACCCGACAGAAGGGAGGAGGCTGCCTGGCCTTCTAGTCCAAGGTTAGACCCAGGGCCCCTGGAGCAACGAACAGAGCACAGGAGATAACACAATGAGACGTGAAACAGCCACGGGTACACAGCCCCCACCAGCCAGGTGGCATGAGGCCTCCAGTCCTGGACCTCCAGTCCAGCAGTGTGACTCCCACCAACTCCCTGGGTTTCAGTGAACCCTGTCTGGAAGAGGGACACTCGGTAGTTACTTCTCTCACAGGGCTAATTAAAGAAACCTGTGTCAAAGGTCACATTCATAAGGTATCACGCGAGTAAGATCAAATAAAAAAACCTGTGTTGAAGGTCACATTCGCTATCACGAGTACTGCTTTGGTTTGTCAGACCACCCAGCAGACGGCTTCCTCCCTTTTTTTTTTTAAATTACTTTATTGTTGTTCAATTACGGTTGTCTGCATCCTCTCCCCTCCCCTCCCCGCCCTTCCTCCCTGTCTTATCCCACTGCAGACTGTGCTAGTCTCTCCATCATTTCCTTCCTCAAGGATGTGCCGGGTCCCTACTAGGGGGCAGGAAGAGAGCTCGAACCGCCCGCCTGCTGAGCTTATTTGTTAATTCAACAAATATTGGCTCAGCAGCTGTGCCTGGCCCTGTGCAAGCACGGGGTGGGGGGGGGGGCGTTTAAAACGAATCAGACTGGTTACCTGCCCCCGGAGCGCCCCAGCCAGTGGGGAGACAGTGAGGGAGGGCAGGAACTCAGGGTGGCTTTTGGGCGGGTCTGCAAGTTGGGCGGGCAGACTGGTGGGGACTGCACGAGGAGCGAGCGCGTGCCAAGGCAAATTGCCACTCTAGGCTGACAGCTTCCAAACTGGTCTCTCTCTGAAGGGTGGCAGGACTCCCGGGAGAGTGACAGGCCGACGCCCCCAAACAGATGGCATACACACACAGCTGCACGTCTGAGCCAGAGAGAAAACGAAGTCCGCAGGTAAAAATTATACTTTTATTTGAGTCACCAGATTCACTTGTGGTCCAAGTCGAATGTTCAGAATCGTAACAGGCCAGAAGGATTTGATCCCAAGCACAAGCCCACAAGGGAGGGGACCAAACAGACCAGGACAAGACAACCACCCCATATGAAAGGATGAACGGCGGCTCACACACACAGATGAAATGTTTGGACAGAGGCAAATTTCACATGGTCATTTCTGTTTCTTTTTAAATACAGGTCTGTGGGTGGTATTTTCCAGCTATTAAAAAAAGGGGGGGAGGCCCAAAAGTGCTTATTGAAGGGGGAAAAAAGGCAGAAATTAAGCAATAGTTTTCCCTGGAGGGACATGAGGAAGAAAACAGGAAGCAGTGTTGAGAAAATTCACTTTCTCACTATTGGGCTTCTTGCATCGTTATTGGTCCACTGACTTTATATTCACATTCTAGTTTCGATGTATCGTCTTTTCTGGGATACGGGCTAAAAGACCTCTGTGAACTGTGAGAGAAGGCCCGGGCCTCCGCCCAGCCCCCCATTCTGTGCTCTTTTAGGGATGGATGGTTCTGGAAAGGCATGGGACTCCCAGCAGCCCCTGGGTCCCTCAGCACCAGTGTGACACTCCCTCTTCTCTCTGGGATGTATAAGAAAAGGACCCCTATTTTTAGGATGGGAGGAGCAGAGGGCCAGCAGCAAGATTCCAGTGGCTGGCCCGCCTTGTTTTGGAAGGAAAATGAAGCTGAGTGAAAAGGCCATTTCTTGCTCCCCTCCTCCCCACCACCCAACCCTCCTGACTGCAAGGCCTCCAGCAGGATGCGTGTTTGACCTTTGGTCCCACAATGCATGTTGTACTTGGAGATCAAGAGGAAATTGGATGACCCAGCAGCACCTCTCCCAAGGCTCCCAATTTGCCCCCTCATCCCCCCAATCGCCCAGTATGAGAACCTCCCTCTGCCCTCACCTGGCTGGGGCCAAGCAGGAAAAGGGGTGCTTGGTCAGGCAGGGGCTCCTCCCCCTCACAGTCATTTCCTGAGCTCTCTGGTTTGGGGTAAATAGTCCCAACTGGACTCACAAGCAGCGAGGACTTGCTGATTGTGCCTGCAGCCCACCACCGCAGGGTATGAGGATGCAAAGTTGTCCCTATGGGGCCTGAGTGGGTCAGGGTGAAGATGGGAGGGGGAGGCCCAGAGGGTAACGAGAAAGCCCAGAGATGAATAAAGCCAGGCAGGGGTTGTCACAGCCTCCAGCAGGGACAGAAGGGACTTGGAGATAGCACCACTCTCCCTTCCTCATCCCAGGGTCTGTGCTTCCAGTTTTGTAGCCCTGGGACCCTCTTCCAACACCTCAAGGGGGCTTTAGTTAAGTAAGGGAGAGGCTTGGGGCAAGAGCCCCCAGAGTAAGGCACCCACAGCGTGGGTAACACAGGGTCCTCTGGCGCCTGTTCTGCAGTGAGGGACACAGAGATAGCAGATGAGAATGCCTGGAGCCTCGATGCCTCCCCCCACCCCCGTCCCAGCAGGCTCTGTCAGCCCCCACCCACCTCCCCTCATCCCCTCGCTTCTGCCCAGCACACTGCAAGAGGGCAGGTGGGCTCCCTCCATGCCTGGACGGAAGGAGGGATTTTCATTCCAAAGAAAACAAAGGGACTTCTCTCCCCTAGGTCCTCCCCTTCCCGTCAGTCACTGTGGGTTCTGAGGAAAGTATCAGGGGAGAACCGTGCTGTGCACTCCCACATAAGCCCACAGACCCCTGCCCCTTCGCTCACACTCACACCGGCTCACACACCTACAGACACACACGCTCCTCCCCCCACACGATAAGTCCTGGAGACACGGAGGATCCAGTGGCTTTGCACGGTTCCAGTCCCCTGGGGGATGGGTGGGGGAGGGGAGGCCACAGGGAGGACATCCTCCAGTGAGGAGTCGGAAGGAGTAGCCCACCCGGCCCAGGTCTCCAGGGGGGGCTGAGCCTCGAAGGCCAAAGGCCCAAGGCTTCCTTCCCTCACCTTTGAGGACCACAGCCTCCAGTCAGGGAGGCAAGCCAGGGTCCCTGGAGGTTGGTCAGAGTGAGGGAAATAAAGGGCTATGGGAGAGAACGCCCTGTTCCCTTCCTCCCTGCAGCTGTCCCTACAAGTAAGAAAGGCCAGGACTTGACCCCAGCCGTGCTTCCTGGGGAGCTCTGAGCCCACACCCCCGGTCCGTGTGCGCAAGAGAGCAAAATCACAGTGTGCGGAGGAATAATGTGAGGATAATTGGACCCCAAAGTGGGAACTGTACCCTCCCTTTGTTGTCTTTGAGAAGGGGGGAGGGTGGTGAGGGGTGGTGAGGGGACCCCTCAGGGGGCCAGCAGCCCCATTTTTCAGAAGCAAAGCCCTCTCACGGGTGCCTGCACAGTGGCAGCCCCCACCTGTCCCACCCCAGGGGCAAGGGCGGCAGGGCCCCACTCTGGGGAATGTATGGAGCCCCTCCCCTGGGAGGCCTGGGGGTCTGGGGCTCACCCCAGCCCGGGAATGTTCAGGTGTGTGAGGTGGTGGGCGCCAGGGGCCGAGGGGCCGAAACCAAGAGAGAAGGGAGAGGCCTGGGAGCCGACGGGACTCCCATTCCGAGCGGCCCCACTGGCCTCGGCCTCCCGGGAAGGTCTGCACCTGTTCCATCCAGAGAGAAAACCAAGACATTGGTCATGGGGAAAACCTGCCAGAAGAAGGAGCCCGCGAAAGTGGCAGAACAAGGCTTCAGTTGGCAAAAGCAGCTGGAGGAGGGTGGGAAGGAACAAGCTGTCGCAGATTTAAAAACACAAGAGACACTGAAGGGTGGGCAGGCCACACCCAGACGATGCGATGCCGTGGGATGCACTGAAGGAGGGTGGGGCGAGGTGGTGCCCGGCGGGCTCAGATGGCCTCCACGTAGTTGGCCGGCAGCATCCCTGTGTCACCGGTGCGCTCCACGGTCCCGTACATCCAGCCGTCATCAATCTGCTGCACATTGACGATGGTGTCCCCATCCTGGAAGGAGACCTCGTCCTCGTCGGCAGCGCTGTAGTCGTAGACTGCACGGTACCGTTTCTGCAGGGGTGGGGCCCAGTCAGTCCAGGGCCTGGTGCCCCTTCCCGACTGCCTGGGGCCCTGAGCAGAGCTGGGCGAGCAGTGAGCCCGTGCTGGGAGATAGGGAAGGGCTGGGCTGTGCCCTGAAGCTTCTCACCTCTTTGTCTCACTTTCTGAGAGCGCCCAATGATTTGGCATCTACTGAGAGGCAGGCACAAGACAGGGACTGAGGTCACAATAGCCCGGCTCCACCTCTTGAAAGAGGAACGCGGTAAGGTCCCACGGACACACTGCCAGTTAGTTTCAAAATATGATACGCCTTGTACACTATTATCTGTATTATTGTAAGTGCCAGTCTTTCTTCTCTTTTTGAAGCTGTGATAAGCCTGGCTTCACTCCCAAGTTCAGGACAAAGGCCTATTCTTGGGGGGAAAATCTGCAGGTGTCATAAGAGATTTCCACCTTGCAACCTCAGCCAAAGTCTTATTCTTAAGCTCTAGGAAATACCCAGTAAAGGCACATGAATTCCAACTGCGGTCTTGGAGGTGGGCATGATTCTAACGAACTCTTATCTTACTGTCCTTGACGTTGAATGATCTCTGGGGGAGTTGGCTCAGCCTTGTGGCCCTGGGCCAGGCTCTGGGACCTGCATGGGGCTGGGAGTGGGCCCAGTACCAGCGGGTCCAGGACTAAGGTGAGCCCCTCAGCTGCCTCCCATGTCCCCTGCTCTGTCCCACTGCCAGATCCCCTGCTCAGACCTGTTTCCAGTCTCTGGTTTGCCCCCGCTCACCCACTGTGATTTCAGGGGGACTTCCCAAAATGCAAACCAGATCATGTTACTCCCTGGCTTCAAATCTTCCACAGGTCCCCCTGCCACCCCCCCCTCCGCCTCATCTTTAGCACTGAATTTCAAACTTTCCCCCCAGGCAACGAAAACCTACTCCCTTAGCCCCCAAGTCTATGGGATGAGAGTTCCCTTATCACCAACTCTGATTCCGCCTTCTGGGCTGAGTAGCCACCATCTATGCCCGTATTCTGCAACAGCTTCCTAACTCATGTCCCTACGTCCGCCCTCGACCTCCCACTGCCCCTTCTCAACACAGCGGCTAGAGCCATCTTTTAAAAACACAGGTCAAACCCCTCGCTCTGCGGAGCTCCCCAGTCACAAAGGCCTCCCCCTGCGGCCTACAAGTCCCTGCACGATCTGACCTCATCTGCTACCCTCTTCCCCTCTCCAGGCTCCTTAGCCTTCCTTCCTGCTGGTCCCTGCACTTCCCTAGCATGTTCCTGCCTCAGGGCCTTTGCACTTGCAGGACTCCTTGTACCACTCACTCCTTCACTTTGCTGAGGACTTTGCTGCTCTCCCCCCCACCCCACTACTGTCTTTTCCTTCATGGCACATGCCACCACCTGACCTTTCGTTGTCTATGCACTCCCTGCTTTCTCGTTTGTCTTCCAGACCGGAACGTGGGCTCCCAGAGGGCAAGAGGGTAGCCTTTTATTCAGTGTCAAATCTCTCTTGTCCAGGACATGCTTAGTATGTGAAGGATGGGCTAGTTTATCTCTCTAAGTACTGTCCCTCCCGCTCATACACGACCTGCTCTGAATTTCCAGGCATGCAGCACAGAGGAGCTGAGCGTGCCCAGGAGCTCCACAGGGCGGCTCAGCCACACCTGTGCGGAGCTGGACTTACAGGCCGGGAACCTCAACTCTAAGGACTGATAGGAACGCCTCACTTCCTCTTTTGCTCATTCAGCAAAGGTGACAAGGGTCCAATCTGTGCCTGGCTCAGAGTAAGTGAACCAGAAAATGCCCTGCACACTCACAGCTTCAAGTCCAGTGGGGGACACAGAAGTTAATAAACAGAACTGTTCTCAGTTGCAAAGAATGCTCTAAGGACACTACTGGGATGACGTGACAGCAATGTCAGGGGAGACCCACTTGACATGAGATGGTTTGGGGGGGCCCTCCAGAGACAGGGGCAAGCTGAGATCTGAAGGACATGGGGGGTGGTCACAAAGAGTGGGGAGCAGAGCCCAGGTCTGAGAAGCCCCAAGCAGAAAGGTGTTTTGTCCACTCCCAGGTGACTGGACTAAGAAAACCTGTGTGTGCGTGTGTGCGCGTGTGGGAGGTGGGGGTCAGAGCTGGAACACAGGGCCCCAGGGCCCTGCCCCGGAGGCTGAGATCCCTATCAGCTGCAGATGACAAAGAACTGGGGTCAAAAATCAGGGCAAGCCAGGCCTCCTGGGTGGGGTTTCTAAGAAAAATCTCTGACTTGGGTCCTTCCCTAGGCCCTCTTTGGCTGCCTCAGGCCTCTAGTTCTTCCATTCTTCAACCTCCCACCTCTACCCTCTGGCCAGGGCCACTCACCCCGCCCCCGCCTGGGCCGCTGCGCTGTATGGACACCGGGGCTGCAGGCTCCTTGTAGCCCCCATAGGACGGCGCCGCCTGCTGCTGCTGGGGCTGCTGGTAAACTGGAAGACGGAGGAGACAGGGCTCAGAAACTGTCTTGCCAAAATAGCCCCTCCCAGAACACCCCCCTTCCTTCCCAAGCCCATATCATGTATTCCACCCCCACTTCTCAGAGGCGACTGTGTGTGCACCCTTCCAGGTGCTGTGTCTCCCCCATCACACTGGGGATCCAGCACAGGCCCATCCCCGGGTTTGTGCCCTCGGTGGGGGTGGGGATGGGACCTGACCGGGGGTGGGGGGGTGTGAATGAGGCTTCTCTCCATTCTGTTGCTGGCCCGGCCTCAGGTCCTCTACCCTTGCCGGCCGCGTGCCCACCTGGGGTGCTGCTCGGGATGTGGTGAGGCTGCTGCTGCTCCTGGTGTCTCCGGTAGCTGCTGCTGTCCTGGGAGTCTCGGCGCTCAGGCTCCAGGCCCTCTCCCCCGCCGGGGCCCATGCGGCTCTTCTCAAACTCCTCGTGGTATTTTATCTGAAGAGGCCAAAAGCACTGGATAAAGGACCCACCAATAACCAACCTAGTCTTCCTCCTAGTCTTCCTCTCATGGCCACACAAGATCCCGGGACGGGAGAGACTCCCCGAGGGCTCTGGGCAGAGAAAGCCAGGTTCTCGAGGGAGCACACCAGTTGTGCGCCCTTGGACAAGCTACGCGACCCTGCCGGGCCTCAGCTTCCACCTCTGTAAAACGGGATTCGGAGTCTACGCCCGGTGTAGCAGGAGGACGCAATGAGGTGACAAATGGGAAAGGGCCGCGTAAGCTAAAGCAGGAGACAAAGGGGAGCGGTCACTTTCATGTGCCGGCGGCAGGGACTGGGGGCTGCCCTGCTCCCACTCTGGTCACCAGCAGCCACAGCAGCGACTGTTGACTGAGCACCTACTAGGTGCCAGGCACTGCGCTTGGTGTGCCATCACGGCTCATTGGACCTGTCAGCACTACGACGGGGTGATTACGGACCCCTAATGGACAGGAAGGAAGCTGAGGCACTGATAGGCGAGGCGAGTTGCCCAAGAACATGCAAATTCCAGAGCCTGTGCTCTCAGTCAGTACCAGGTGGTTCTGCCTCTCATAGGCACGCGCGGTGGAGGCCAGAGCCCAAGCATGCTCTCCTGAGGACCCCAGCCTTTGGGGACAAGAAATGGCAGGCCGGATGTTCTCTTGGACATAGATTCTGCCTCCAATCAGATTCCAAAAATGCACAATAAGAGGCCTGGAGAAGTCACCCACCCCAGCACTCCACGAGAACTGGCCGAACTGAGCATGCCAAGACCCTGGAGACCTTCCAGAGCTGCGTTTTCACAAATCTGTTCTTCGGATGATCTGCTTCCAACCCACCTGAGCTGCTTGTTAGAAGGGGGTCCCAGGGCCTTCTGTGGCACAGACAGAAGCAGGGCTGAGGTTCTGGAGGATACGTTTTTTTAAAAGCTTCCCAGGTGAGTCAGAAGCAGGCTTAGGTTCGAGAAGCAGGGATCTGGAGCAGAGGTTGGCCAATGGGACCAAAGGCCCACAGCCCATTTGCTCAGGGTCCGTGAGGAAGAATAATTACTTCATTTCTGAAATGATGGGGGTGGGAGGGCCCAAAAGGGACATTCTGTGACTCATGCACATTCTCTGACATTAGCGTTTCGGTGTCCAGAAGTAAAGTTTTGTTGGGACACGGCCACACCCTGTCATCTACGGCGCTTTCGCGCTGTCGTCACTGCAGAGCTGAGCAGCTGCCACAGAAGCCGATGGCCCACAAAGCCTAAAATATTTACTCTCTGGCCCTTTACAGGAAAGGTTCGCTGACCGCTGCTTGCCCAAGTACTTGGACTGCAACACGCAAAATGTGTTAGCGCAGTCCTTCCAAATTACATCTATTTTATAAATTACATACAAGCATCACTTCACAAATATGGAAAGCGTATTGTAAAACTTACACAAAAGATATGAATAAAAAAAGTGTAAGACGAGAAAGAGCCAGGGCCAGGAGTCTAAGGCATTCTCCCCGCACTGTCAGGGGCCGGTGGCCCACCTTGCAGACCTGGGTCTGCCAGCCCCTCGGGGAGGAACTGGTGGGAGGAGAGCAACCAAGGGGAGGGCCACGGCCCACGTTTCCAGGACTGTCTGTTGGGCTGGGCTGGGCTGGGCATGGGGGAGGAAATGGGACAGAGTGACAGAATAGCTTCCCCTCACCCCCAGAGGAAACTCAGAAAGCAGGACACTGAGAAAAATCGGTCCCGTCCCAGGCAGGCCCAGGCCTTCAATTCTCTCTAGGCCTCAGACCACTTGACTGGAAGCTGGTTCTCACTTCCTCTTCACCAGCATCCTGCCCTGTGATTCTCCCAGTGGAAAATGGGGATGGGGGAGGAGGGAGGGGCAAGGTGGGGGGCAAAGCCTGCCATCTGTCCTACGGCAGAAGGGACCAGTGACCCTGTGCCCTGGAACCCTGGCCAGTGCCTGAGGAGCGCCCAGCCCAGGGCGGGCCTCTCTGGCCACCCACTCCCACCTTCTCTGCTGCCTTCCCTCCCATCCATGGCGTGAGCTTTGCAGGGAGGACAAGAGGTAACATTAACACTTGGCCAGGCAGGGTTCACCCATTGCTAACTGGGCTAAAGGTCTGTGGGCGTGTCCCCCCAGGCACACCTGCAACCTTCTGCTGGCTCAGAAGGGGCTCCCTGGGGCCTGGGCTAGGAGGGCAGGCTGGAGGCAGAGAGCACCTCGCTTAGGCGTCTGGGTCAGGACCAGCCCTCTCCTCCTCCTGCCCTTTCCCTTTCCACCCAAGCAGGGACTCACACCCAAATGGAGAGATCATAGGCTCAGCCTATTCCTGAGGGGGTAGAGCCAGCCCTGGCCAGGCTGAAAACTCATCAGATCTCTGAACTCCCTCGCAGAAGAGCACCCAAGGGTGAAGTTCTCCGACAAGGGAAAAAGGTGAGTCTCCCCCAGCCCCACTCCCTCACTGAGCCCTCACTGAGTCCAGTGATCGGTCGAGGGGACAAGAAGAGGGATTCACCCCTCCCGAGGCCTCTAGGCTCACAAGGCAACTGCCCTTCTGACTTTTGTCCTGGGTGTGGGGAAGGTCAGCTTCCTGTGTTTACTTTCTGTTAATGAAAAGAGGCGGGACGGGAGCAATGATGAGGGGAGGGCAAGTGCATATGTGGAGGCGGAGGGAGGCCTGCATGGGCCCTGAGGGTGCCAGGAGGGGGGCTGGGGGACAGGTATCCCTGATGCTAGGGGCCCAGCTACCCTGAGCAATAGGCCCCTTCTCTGAGTGTGACTATCTGTAGTAGTGGGGGGACAGCAGAGAGCCCTGGGAAGGAGTGCATGTCTCCCTGTAGGGGCCAAGGCCTGGTGCCATCCCCGATCAGTGTCCTACAGACTCGGTCCCCTATCACAGGCTGCAGCGTCCCTCTCCTGTCTCAGCCCTGAAGGATCATGAGCCCTTCACTTATTCGTGTGACCTTGGGAGAGTCCCTTCCCCTCTGGGTCTCAGTTTCCTCATCTGTACGTGGCACCACATTACCATCTGCTCCCAGGTGGTCCTAAGGCTCTGGGCCAGCTCCAGGAACCTAATGAAAACCTAGGGCAGAAAGCAAGTGCTGGCTGGGGGGCTCGATCTTGCTCCTTAAAAAGACACTATACGTGGACAAATATTTATGAAATTAGAGCCAGCTGACCCATGTGGGTGACGTAGTGGCAGCCTGAACATGGAAGATCCCTCTCCCCACCGATGCAGGCACCACCTGTTGCTGTTAATAGTAATGACCTTCACATTTGCTTTTAAGTTTATCAAGGCTGTTTGCACATTACCTCCCTTGGCCTGAGTGACAATCACCCTAAGGAGTAAATGAGGCAGGTCCACCTTAATTTCCACTTTACAGAAAAGGACAATGAGACTCAGAAGTTAAAGGACGTCCTGAGGCAGAGCATTCATTACCCAGTGAGAGCTGAGGCTGGGCACAGAAGGACAAAGTCACAGCCAGACGGGCCCTTCCTGAGGACAACTGTGGAGCCGGGGGCCACACGCCCGCATCTGCCCCCAGTCCTGGTTCCCGTCTCCTGTTCTGGAATAAATACGAATAGCACCCTCTCAGTCTCAGAAGAGATGACAATCGTAAGGTCACACTAACTTTGGGAGAAGACACCAGGCATGTAAACTCGGGAGAGGTGCATGGAGGGGGCGGCGGACCGAGAGGAGTGAGGCTGCAGCTCCCTTCTGCCTGGGCCACTGGCTGAGATGCCAGCGCAGCGTCCTCCACTCCCTGCCCCTCCCCCCCAGCAAGGGGGGGGACTGCGTTCCCGCTTTGCTGACTGGCCGAACGGTTTAAACGGGCACATTAAAGGCTGTTCGCACATCCGAAAGGGAAAGAAACATTTTCTAGGGCCTGGCTCATGCCTGCTCCAAGCTCATCAAAGTTCTGATCTTCTAAAAGCCCAAACGGAGGTCACCCTAAGTCCAGAAATGGCAGCAGAGTCCCCACTGAAGAACTGCCCTGGGCCGCCATGGAAGGACACCACCCTCTGCTGGGGCCATGACATCCAAACAAATATGGTTAGGGGCCCTGGCCTAAGGGCTCTGCCCACCCACTGGACCCCAGCTAACCAGGACTGCAGGGTCCACTCAAAAATGAAGAAAACACACTTTCTCTGCTACTCAACATTCTCTTTTTCCTGAGCCCCCCGCTCCCCTGATGGCGGTGAAAACAAAGGTCTGACCCCACACACTGCTCCCACATGATTCACGTCATGCCTGACGAAGGAACACCAGGCTCTGGACGGAACAATCAGCTCATTAGCCAGGGTCTATTTTTATAATGTCTTGCATTTGTTGAGGGCCTGTTTGGTGCCCCTATATGCTTGATTCATTTCCTTTTCTCAGTCAGTCCAAGAAAAAGGTATATTCTCATCCCCAAGGCTCAAGAGATGGTTAGAAGGTGCGTAAGTCAGAACTCAGTTCTAACATCAGATCCCGAGTTTTCAATCACTACTAACACAGCACCCTGTCAGAAACTAACAATATTTTGTTCTTAAAAACAAATGGAAATCTGTGCTCAATCTCACTAGTAATCAGAGAAAGGGGAGTTAAAACCACAATGAGATACCACTGCATACAATGAAAATGGTTAAGACAGACAAATCTAAGGGTTCAGGTCTCTGGGAACCCTCATCACTGAGGAGAATAAATCAATACAGCTGCTTGAAAAACGTTATCCAGTAAGGTTGAAGGAATGCATGCTGTGAGACCCAGCAATGCCGCCCCACACGGACACTAGGAAATATGAATGAGGATGGCTCTCTCTCCTCCCTTCCTTTATTTATTTAATTTTATTTCGGGAGAGAGCTGGGGAGCCTGCTAGGAGAGGACAGGAGGGCATGCTGGAAGGGAGCCAGGGAGCGTCTTGTGTGAGGATTTACAGAGCACATGGAAACGTTCCAAACAGCCATCATCACCAGAATCAATGAAATGCGGTAGAACCCTAAAATGAATACTATACAGCACAGAAAAAGGAGGGCCCACAACTCCATGTGAACATGGAGATGACTCTTTAAGCCCAATGTTGCCCAAAAGAAGTGAGATACAAAGGAATACTTGCAAAAGAATAGGCACAATATCCATTCAAACAAAACTACAGCGTTTAGAAATGCAGAGTTACATATTAAAATTATAAAGAGGAGCACAGACTTGGAACAATTAAACCACAGGATTATACAACAAGCCCGCCTTCAGGCCACTTGACTCTGGGGCTGGAATTTTGTTCAACTTCACTATTTTCTACCGATAGAGGCTGACGCCAACCTATGGAACATAAGCTGCTAATTATTTTTGTCTAATTGAAATGCAAAGGATTTTTGCCTGTAACAAGGATATCTCTGAAGTTTATGGGTTTGTGGTCCTGCCAGACATTAACCAGTTCTGTACGTAACTGTGTCCAGCACTTTCTTTCCTGACGAGGCAGCATCTCTGCCTGTCACACCCTCCAGCTGGTTCCTCATCAGTCAGTTAAATGTATGGTAGATGCTCACTGCACAAGAGATGGGGTTTTTTAAACACCGACAACTCTTTGACGGCGTGAGGGCCGTAATGGTCCGTTTCTTGACATGCATGGTGAATACACTCAGAGGGTTTACTGTATGCACACTGAGTGTTATATTCTGAAGGAAAAAAGTTAAAAGATGTAGAACTGTATATAGAAAATCAATCTATAAGTAAATCTGTGGGTAAATAAAAGTACAGCTTCTCTACTCGAAGGCAGTGGCTCCCACGAAGGGGCCTCGCAATTAAAGCCCCCCATTCGCACGGCCACTAGAGCCCAGGGCCCAAGGCCAGGATTCTGAAAGGATACAGTTCACCCCACAGCACACGGCTCTGGCCTCCCAACCCTCAGATGCCTTTCATAAAGACACAATACTCACCAGATGTGTAACTTACTAGCATCTTGCCTCTGATTTTCCCAGTCTCCCTATTAGACAATGGCTCAACTGTGCAGCCGAACTTTACTCCCTGTCCCTTGGCCACAACGTAGAAAGCAATCAGGGCCGCCTCTAAAGTAACAGCAAGGGACCATATTTATCAAATGCCAAGCACTTGACGTTTTCCTTGCGACCACTCCTTAAGGTAGGGCCTATGGTCCCCATTATTACAGGTGAGGAAACTGAGGCTCTGCGGGGCCTGGCCAGCCCTGGAATGAGAGAAGCTGGGGTTCTGCTCTCACCGGCTCTTCCCACGTCACCATCTTGCCATCGGCAGGAAGGATGGCAGACCACACATTTCCAAAGTGTTTAAATACCACCTGGGCGGGCCAGACGCCTATTTTTAAAATGCGCTCATGGGTCAACCCTCTAGCCTGCAGCATGTTCCTCCGGGACGCCAGTCATGTCTTCGAAAAATGGCCTGACCTCTGGAAACAGCGAGGAGTCACTGGGGGCTGCCCTGGCCACTGAGGGACTATATATAAACACTACACTACACTACACACACACACACACACACACACACACACTTACATAAACACTATTTGGATACAAAATAAAAGGTGTGGCTCTAAATGCCATCTTTCCCACAACCCTTCTGGATGTGGGACAAGTGAACAATGGCTGTAAGCAGGGTTTAAGTTCCCTGGGAGTCGTGGCCTGCAGCCAGGCTGGGCACGCTCTGACTTAGGACTTCCCGAAGATGTGTTAGGCTCTTAGGTGATGGTTCTCAAACGTCAGTGAGCACCACAGTAACCCAAGGAATGTGTTTAAATGCTGGTTCCTGGGCCCCACTCCTAGAGATGCTGACTCAAGCAGCCTAGGGAGGGGGCCCGGGAGCCTGCATTTTCAGTAAGCCTTCTCCAATGATTCTGGCACAGCTGGCGGAAGACCCACATCTGACAGACTGTAACTGCATTCACTACAACCAGCAGTCTTCTAGGTTTGTGGTCACACCTCACAGGCCCCAGCTAAAGCTGCAAAAGCAGAACCAGGTCAGGTTCAATTCATCTCCCCCACCTCAGAGCAGAGGACAATCAGCTAATTGCAGCCCTGCGGTTAATGAAAAGATGGCTATCTCCTTGGGTGTGAATGTCTTGGCCACAGTGAGTTCGGTTACCATGTCTCCTCAGACAGTAACACCTCCAATACCTGGTGAGTGGGGGAGGGAAGAAGTACAGGTGCCGTAGTCTGGGTGTGGAGTATTCTGGAAGCCTTCCAGAAAGCGAGGCAGGAATGATTGGGCTTGCTTGTCATCACCCACCCCTACACACACCCCAGGGGCTCAAACCCACAGGCTGGAAGCAATAAGTGAAGGGACTCGGGGGTCAGGGTCATTGCTAGGGAGCGAGGTCAATGATAAAAGACAAGAATCCTCACAACAAAAAGCCAGAGAGGCTGAAGAGGCAAGACTGCAGCTTTGTGAGCCCTCCCGGCCCTTCCCCATCCCCCAAGGCTCCCCCCGCCCTTTTTCCCCTGGTGAGCTGTAAGATACAGACCTCCTTTCCCTCTTTCCCTCTGGCCAGACCCTGACTGTACAGGAGGGTGGGGCGGGTGTGCGATTAGAGCCGCCCTCCCAGCCCGAGGGAAGCCCTCTATTTCCCCAAGCCTTGAATTGCAAGCTGCAGGTCAGCAACGTAATTATGAAACCCATTCAGGGAAGTCTGCAACCAGCATCTTCATAAAGTGAATTAGAAAGTATCTGAATACCCTCCAGGAGTAAGGACTCTTTCATGAAAGTTATGAGTCTGTTTTCTCTCTAAATAAATAAGCAGGCAGGCCGGGTGGGGCGGGGCGGGGCGGGTGGGGGTCCGCGTTGTGAAATGCATTTCATGTTGTAGGTTGCAGTCAAAGTTTGAAAGCCATGGCCTTGGGCATGGCTGGTCCTCCGGGCTGGGGCCCTGGCTTCTGAAACCACCTGGGCCATCGCTGGAGCTCATTCTAAGCACAGCCCAGCCAACTTCTAAGAGTGGCCTGGCAAGGGGGCCAGGTAGAGGGATGGGGAGCCAGGAAGTGGGGTGGGAAGCACAGGGGTGGATGCCAATTGGGCCGCCCTGGAACCAGGCCCTCCACACCCTTTATCTCCAGTCCCTCAGCCCAGAGTGACGCCTGGGCAACGCACTGACCCCTTCCCATTCCAGACAAGAACTGCTTGCCCAGCCCTTCACTTGTAGGGTCTCCTGGCCCAGCGGGCTGGGCACGTCCTGCAGCCCTGTACCCCAACACCCCATGCACCGGTATGCAGCCCGTCTTCACGTTCTGTGCTGCGGCTCACAGCGATGCCCCACCCCCACGGGCCCAAAGCCCCAGAGGCAGCCTCCCCACAACCCCACAGCCACACAGGCTGCAGGTCTATGGCTCGGCCAAGCAGGAAACTGAGGCCTGTTCCCTGGCCACAGGTCCCAGGGGACCTGGCGACCCACCGCCCACTCTCCACACCCAGCCTCGCCACAGCCAGACACTGCTGACCATCCTGGGCCCGGAACAGCCCCGGACAGGGGCTGCAGGCAGGCAGAGCAGGCTGGGGTTTTTACACAGGAAGGAAGAACAAGCCAAGGTGGGGGAGGAAGCTGAGGGAGGGCGGAAATGACTGCAATGTCAGCACCCAAAGGCAGACAAGGAGGAGGGTGGCCCCTCCCCATCCCTGCCACCCAGTTTTGAAGTTCTGACCTTTGCGCTCAGACAAAACAGCTAGTCTGGACCCTAACACCCACCATAGCCAGGAAAAAAAAACACACAACTTCAAAGAGAGCGGGGGGCGTCACTGAGCACATAGGCCCTCCCCGGACCCCTCCTCAAAGTCCCGTCCTTCGAAGGCAGAAATGCTGTGTGGGCAGAGGCGGGCAGAGGGAGAGTCTGGGGCACACAGGAAAAAATACCTGGGAACCCCACGCTCTTCCCTCCCCTCTGTTCAAGCAGCTGTTGGCCGGGACCGCCCAGGGGCCTCAGTCATATCTGCCAGGCTGGCAGGGAGGGGACAAGGAAGGGCCGCGGGTCAGCGTGGTATGGCAGGGGCAGGGGCACTTACATTACTGATCTGGTCCTGGGTCTTCTTGATCCTCTGGAGCTCGGGTGTGTCCGCCACCACGCTGAAGCCTTTGCCCTTGTTCTTCTCAAACTCCTCCTTGTAGCGCACCTGGAGGGCCCAGATGGGAGAAAGACTGGAGTCAAGCACGGGGAGCAGACAGGGCCCTGGTCTAGGGCCCCCTCTGAGGCAGCAGCCGGCCAGGAGAAAGATCCTGGCCAGATCTCCCCCTGCAGGGACATGCACCCCCATCCCCCCAACTCAAAACAGAAGCCTTGACCCAAAAGTATTAAAGTAACAATGATAACCCAGGAATACGTATTCAGTGCATTCTGAGTCCAAGTGCCTTCACACAAACTATCTCATTTAAATCTTACCATAGACTATTTTTAGCTCCATTTTAGATAAGGAAGTTGAGCCACACAGATCATGCCCAAGGTCACACATGCCCAAGGTCACACAGCTGAGCAGCAAATGTCCAGAGCCAACAAGATGCAAAGCTCACATGCCTGACTCTCAACCCTTCACCACCAGCCCATCCTGTCAGAAAGCTATAGGGAGAAGGCTTTTCCCAGAGCTCCAAGGTCTGCCCCAGCCCTCACCCCAGCCAGGATGCGGCCCTACCCGCCAAGAGCCCAGGGCCGTTTTTAAGTGACCAGCTAAGTGAGGGCTGTGCCAAGGAACAAAGTTGGTGCCCACAAAGGAGGGCGGGGAGACAGCCACTTGGAAGACGCAGTCAATGAGCCTTTGACAGGCCCCGGCGGCTTCCTGGAGGCTGCCAGGCCGGCTTCTGAGGTCTGCGCCCCGGGGGCGGACGACACTGGCTCCGGATGACAGACAGGATTTCAGAACAGGGTTCCAAGCTCTGGGGGAGAACCCACCACCCCACCACTGCCCTCCTCTTCTGAGAAGTCCATGGATCCTCAAATTGAGGGACTCAAGTCAGACAGCAGAAAGGACTTTCCAAACACTCAAGGAATTGAAATAGGAGGATTAGCCTGTCCTCCCCTGGGGGATTTAAAGAACAGAATGGAAGCTGTAAATGCCCACGGGACAGAGAACTGTGCCCTGGCTTCCAGAGACTTCACTGTCCACCTCGGCAGCCAGCTGTCCCGAACCCCACCAGCAGCCTGGAGTTCCTCCATGGGGGCTGCACTATCCTGGAAGCGGTCAGCCCAGGACACGAGGCCCAGGACCTCGGGAGTTTCCAGGATGACAAGCCCGGGCATGGAATCATCTGGTCACAGGGCTGAGCTGCACTATGACCCCACCGACAACACATGTGTGCAGCCGGGGCCACACCTGCCATTCCTCTGCACTCCCCCCAGGGTCAGGAGCCCTTGTTTGTCCCCTGGAGCCCCCGGCCCCCACCCATGGGCTTCGTCCTAAAAGGCTCCAGAAACTCCTTTGTTTTGATCCAGAATAAAAACAAAGGCCTGCACAGGCTGGTCCCCATCAGACGGGAAGTTAGCACAGTGGGTAAAGGTGCCCACCCACCGCCAGGGCCAGAACTGCCCAGCACCAGCCCATCCAGGAAGGCCTGAGCCTGCATGCTGACTCTAGGACTGGGATGGGAGGGGAAACCCTCTAAGAAGGCATCAGGGCAGGAAAGGCCCTTAGAGTCAGAAAAATGTAGCTCCAGATACAGAAGTCCCAAATCCAAGGCCTCTGGCCTCAGCTTCCTCACCTGCAAAAGGGCTGTCACAGGGGCCATGGGGAGGGGTCTCCCTACGCCCAAGCACGGGCCAAACGCCAGAGGGGGCTGGTACCAACACAGGCTCAGTCTCCCGCTTGCTAAGTGATGCTGGGCACATGACTTAACCTCTTAAGCCTTCGTTTACAAATCTGTAAAACGGGGATAATAACGCCACCTGTTTCAACCCATGCTGCAGATAGCAGACAGCCGGTCCAGAGCAGCCAAGTCCTCGTGGAGCGGGCAGCAGGCCTCACCACATCCTGATAAGGCAGTTGTGAAAGCGCTTTGTTGAAGTCCTGAACAAATGCCAGGCCGCACTGCCCCCCCCTTCCCCTACTTCCTGGCCTGGCAGGGGTCAAGACCCTAATCCAGGGGAAATTGCCGTGGCAACCCTGTGATGACATCAGCGGGTTCCCAGGCTCAGGAACTGCCTTCTTCTCCTTGCTGGGGAAGGCTAATCCATTCACCCCTGGCGCAGGGGGTCCACCGAGGGCGGGGCTGGGGCGGAGTCTGGGCTGAGAAAAGACAGGGGCCTAGCCTCAGCACCGCTTTGCTGTGTGTCCCTCGGCAAGTCAGTCTCTCTCTCTGGGTTCTCCCTCCCAGAGGGGCTAACTAGCTGATCTCCAAAAGCCCTCCCAGCTCTGGAGTTTGTGAGCATTTTTAAGCACCTACGGCCCTTACTATGGAGAATCGAGGTGGGGAAGATTCTCTGAGAGGCTGTTTGGTGCTGGAGTGGGCAACAGGTAAAGAGTGAGGAGCCAGGAGTGCGGGGAGGGCCCCGCTTGGCGTCCCTCCATGAGGGCTCCTTATCAACCAAGCAAGAGTGTTCACCCTCATCTGGGACGGCTCGCTAGGATGTGACGAGGGTCTCTGAGGAGAGTAAGGGCCTGTCCAAGGTCACTGGACCAGTTGTTGGTAGGCTCAGGATGCAACTCAGTGCCCTGGCTAGAAGAGTCTGTGCCTGGGAGGCGCCTGGGCGCCCCATCCTGGAAACTCCCAACGCGGGGCCAGGACAGAGGCTAGAGTCTCCTCAAGCCCAAACAACCACCACCCATGACACTCCACTTCTTATCCGTCAATTTACTACCTATTCTCCCACAGTCCATCCTGTTCATCGCCCATCCCAGCAAACGCTAGGTACCAATAACTATCTGTTGAGTAAATGAATGAATTGAATGTAGACCCAAAATTTCCAAGCAAACAGGCAGCACAACTTGGAAACGAACTGCCTTACTGACCCAACATAAGAAGAAAGATCCTGACTTTAATTTAAAAATTCTTGGGGAAAAAATACACCCCCAACCATTTCCACTTATTTTGTGCCTCCCACGTGCGGGGCCCACGCCCTCGGCCACCCGCGCCCTTCTAACAAGAAAGAAACCAGGTGTGAACTGCGAGGCACGCGCAGGGAGCAGATCTGAGGGAAGAGGCCAGTGCTGGAAGCCTCAGCTTCCGGGGCCTCCTCTTCCCAGGAGGACAGAGACAGCGAACGCTTACTGGGTGCTGGCGCTGCCCCAGGGACCGACTGTTCGGAAGGCTTGATACAGACACACGTCCCCACGGCAACCCCTGGAGAGAGAGAACCGCCACCTCACAGGTGGAGGCACTCCGGCTGGGAGACTTTAAGTCACTCGCCCAAAGTCGCGCAGCGAGTAGTGGCAGATCCAGGATTGAACCTCGGAGCAGCCGTCTCACGTAAGAGCGGCATCTCATGTAAGAGCGGCACGGGTGTGTCATCTGAGGTCGCAGGATCTGCGGCGCCGAGAGAGCAGGGACCCTGCCCCGGGGCAGGCAGGGGCTCTCCCGTTTCCTGTGGCAAGTCCCAGGCTGTGCAGGGACAAAAGTGAAAGAGACGCTCTCTCTGCACTTCTGCCTGGGCCCAGGGGGCCGCACAGCCACCCCCAGCTCAGTCCCACCAGAAGACATTGCCTCTATTCCGCCTGGGGTGGGGGCTGGGACAGCTGCAGGGGGAGGGCGCTGGGGCCCAGACGCCATTTCCCTGCCTCAGCCAAGCCTGGCCAGGACCACCCAGGGGGTCATTTCTGGTCAGCTCTGTGGTTCCTTCCCCCACAGGGGAGGCTCCAGGTGTCCCAGACACCCAAAGTACCACTTGGGGAACCAATCTGGAACAGGGAAAACAAAGCTGAAATAGCACAGGCAGCTTCCCAGAGACAGAGAAGGGCTGAGACACACAGATGCAAGCCCAGGAAGGGGCCCTGGAAAGAGACCAGCTGACACCCCGTGGGGTGGGGCGGGGCGGGGCGGGGCAGGCAGCAGAGGCTCCCACTTCCCTTCCTGCCAGCCACAGGCGGGCTGAGAGCCGGCCCTGCCCCCATGGCGGCCACAGCAACCAGAACCTGTCACCACCCCCAGCCAGGCCAGCTCAGCCCTTCCAAGCCTCAGAGCAGCAGGCCCAGCCCCTGACCTCTAGGCAACTGGGGCTTACTGTCCCCGTTTTATCATGGAGGAAAAAAAGCCACGAAGCCACGAGAGGCAAGCAGCCAGGCAGACCGCACAGCTGGGGAAGGAGGAGGGAGACAGAGCCAGGCCTGCAACTGGGGCAGGTCCTGCCCCCACCCTCCGCCTACCCCAGCCCCCAGCCCCAGGAGCCCAACTGAGGGAGATCAGAGCCATGCTCTCAATGCAAAGCCCTACCTCCCGGGGCCCAGACCAGCGCAGCAGAAAGAGGGTGAGCTCAGGTCCCTCACCCCACGTGACCACCAGCCCAGCCCTAAACCTCTCAAATTATGTCTGCAGGACCAACAGTTTTCAGCAGAATCACTGGGGCAGCCAAAACTGATTCCTGGGCCCCACCCAGAAGCCCCTCGGGGGCATTCTAGCAAGTTCCCTGTCCCTTCTTGAGACTGGTGCACCCTGTGGTCCTGGGTTGTGAGCACGGGGCTGGGGAGCTGCTGAGAGCTAAGGGCTTGAAATCTGCCTCTGGGCAACTCATGTGTCCTCTCTAAACCTCAGTGTCCCCATCTGTACAATGGGGACAACAGGAGTCCCTTCTCCATCAGCTGCATGTGAGGACTGAAGGAGATCAAGGTCTGGCTCCTCAGCGCAGACCGAATGGAAAGTGACTGCCATTCTCATGGTTCTGCAGCCTGCCTGAGAGTCAGCAGTCTGGAGCCCAGGGTGACCCAGGAGGGCTCTGGGGAGCAGGAGGGTGTCCCTCAGGGATCGGGTTCCAGGAACAAAAAAAAAAAAAAAAAGACCTACAGCCAAGCTTTTGTGAGACCAACAAAGGCTGAGGGAATTAGCTCGGCTTGAATTTCTTCTCCTGAGAGCAAGGACGTGTGTGTGTCTCCCTTGCCTTCGTCTGAGTGTGCGTGCACTACCACACCTCTGGACCCAGGTCCCTCGGGGTTCTGAATGACCCTCTCGAGCTGTGGGCTGAGCACAGGGCGCCCCATGATGCTCTGGCCTATCCGCCCCCTGATGCCCCTCTACCTCTGGCCCTGGTGGACTCCCTATGGGACGGGGAGTGTGGGGCGGTAGTCAGGGCCTGGCCAGAATCTTCCCTGTGCGGACCAGCTCCAGGCCTCGGGGCTGTCTCAACCCCTCTTCCTGCCAGCTGGGCCACCCAGGCCTCCTCAGCTGGCAGAGGTCTGGTGTCCTCACCGGCTCTGCCAGAGACTACATCTTTCACCACAACAGGGGTGGGGGCCGGGCTGGCAGCTGTGAGCTGCTGCCCATCACTGTGGGCCCTGCCTGGGCTGCACATGGTCAAGGTCACTGTACTCTGGAGTGAAAACACCAGAGCCCAGACACTGAAACCGAACTCAGCTTGTGTGTCCACGGCCCAAGGCCGGTGCCTCTCTGAGCCTTGGTTCCCTCCTCTGACCCCCAGAGCAGGGGCAAGGACAAATGAGGCCAAGTATCTCCAAGCCCTTGCTAAGCCACGAAAGCTCTCACCAGCACGTTTCGAGGTAGCGATAGTGCTCCTCGGGGAGTGGGGCGGAGAACTGGAAAGAACGCAAGTCTCAAGAGTTAGACAGAAACAGCATTCGGCGTCATCCGCACCTGCTTCCTCCTCCACAAAGCAGGAGCCACCCTGCCGACGGCACGGGGCTGCCGTGAGGACGGAACGAGCAAAGGTGCCCAGAGCACGAGGCTGTTAGTACTGTCACCATCTCTGCTACTTCCTGTACGATCCTAGCAAGGCCCTCAACGTCTCGGTTTCCTCGTCTGGAGGATGGGGAACAGCCCAGGGCCGGTTCTCCCCTCACGGGACCTGCTAGGAGGCACGGGCCCAGAGAGGCCATGTTGAGACCACAGGGCAGGAGCCCCCGTCCAGAGGGAACCAGAGCAGCCCCCACTGCAGCCACAGCGTTCGTCTGGCCCTGGGCGCCCTGCCCATTTGGTTAAGTTCCCCAAGGGGTCTTTGCTGAACCACCGGCGCCCTCCCCATAGTCCGGGCCACGTTTGTCCCAGAAGCCCTCCCAGACCCCCAGGCTGGGTCCGCTGTTCTGGTATCAGGGCTCTTATTCCTCGGTGCCCCCTAAACACTGAGTTCTTCCGGGGGCAGGAACCCCACCTCCTTCCCCCTACTCCCCAGCAGGCATTCAGGAAATTCAGGCCCAAGGACACAAAGGCGATAAGCCACAAGGGCCAAGGCCACCTTCGCAGCCTGCCCCCTGGGAGGAACGTAGGAGGTTTGGAGACATGTCTACGGAGGGTAGGCTGTGTACCCTCAGACTGGCAGGAGCCTAGAGAGGCGAGTTCCCTCCTTTGAGGGTGGGAGTGAGTGGAGAAGAGGAAGAGGGGACTGGCTGCCTGGAGGAGGTGGGCTTTAGGGCTCCCACGTGAAGTTTCCCAAAGCAGAAAGAGTCAGACACACACCTCTCTCCAGCCCACTTTAGGTGAGAAGTGGGGGTATGCTCTCCCCGACTCCTCTGTAAAGTCCGGAAATGTGAAATAACGGGGTTCAGAACTGGGGGCAGGGGACAGGCGAGTGCTAGGATTTCAGCACCTGGGCCTTGCTGAGTAACCCCGGGGGGAAGGAGCCCTTGCCAAATGCAGGAGTTACAACAGCTGTCCCCGCCCGCCAGGCCCCAGCAGCGGCCCCGCCCCCTCACCTGGCTCTGGAGCTCGCTCTGTTGCTTGAGGCGGAGGTTTTCTGGGGTGTCGGCCACCATGGTGAAGGACTGCTTGGGGTAGTGTCTGCAGGACAGAAAAAAAAGTCGGCGTCACTCCGGGGAACGGGCAGGAATCTAAGCTGCTTACAGACCTCTGACTCTCTCCAGGCAACTTCTTCTAATCCCTGGGAAGGACGGTAGTGTCCACTGCCCACACAGAGGGAGGCCAGTATCCCTCAGACTCATCCTGGGCTGAACTGGGAGACACAACAGGCCTGAGTGGCTGGCAGGCCGTGGAGAACTGTCTTGAGCCAAAGGGAGGCCATGGGACACCCTAAGGGTTTCGGATCACCACTGTTTGGGGACAGTCCATCTCTTCGAGTCTACCAAGCAGGAAAGTCAAGAGGGCTGGGCCAGAGAAGGGAGAAGATGAGGATGGGGCCAGGACCAAGCTTTCAGCTAAGACGAGGTGTGGAGACCAACCAAGGAGAGGAAGGGCAGGAGAGATACAGAGACAGGAAAAAAAGGGGAAAGGGACATGCATATCCAGGGGGCTTCCTGGAGGAGGTGGTGAGAGAGAAAAAACGCACACATCCGAGTGGTATTTCCAAGGGCTAACAAGGTCCAGCTTAACTGGAGTGTAGGTGAGAGGTCAGCTTGATGCCAGGAGAGAGGCCACCCTTGGGTGACCGTAGCAACAGCAGATGCTTGCCCTGTGCAAAGGGCACACAGGCCCCAGTTCACCAAACTCTCACAACCGCCCTACTGCTCTTCTTCAACAGAACTTAGGCCCAGAGAGGCTGCCAAGGCACAGGGCCAGTAAGTGCCAGTGTCTGGAGTGGCACCCGGACAGTCTCCCCAGGACCCAGCACCCTGAACCAAAGCCTTCGATCTCCAGACACCAGACAGACCAGTGTCCTGTGCCCCAGAAAGAGAGCTGGCCTGAAGTCGGCAGGAGCCAGGGAAGCCCTCGGAGCCAAGTCTGCAGGGACCTCTCCGCCCATCCAGCCAAGCCCCACTTCCCGAGCCGGCACAAGGACGCTATTAGCAGTTAGGTGACTTCATAATTAACTTAGTTACCTCATCAGCTTCGTTTCTCCTCCCTCCACTACTTCTCTATGAGGGGATTTTGGGTCTCTTTTGTTCATTGATTTATCCCGAGCTCCTAGAATAGTGCCTGGTATCCAATCAATATTTGTTGAATGAACGAATGTCACACCAGGCATTGAAGCTAGGTATGGACTAGAACTCAGGTCTCCTACGTCCCACTGGGCCATCACAAAGTCCCCAGCAAGTCTACGGCCATAGCACCCTGTATGCGCCCCATCTTGTCTGATCTCGGAAGCTAAGCAGGGTCGGGCCTGGTTAGTACTTGGATGGGAGACAAAGCCCCCAGCAAACCAGCTGAAGGAGACGCAGTCCTGAGTCGCTGCAGTTGGTGTGTACGTGCCGGTGTGTGAGGGCCGGGGATCCGCATGGGACCCAACTATTTCGGGGACTGGTGGGTGGCTTCTCAAACCAGGAGCCGAGATCTGGCCATTTTTAGCCCTGGGTGACCACGCCCCGCCACAACTGTGACTACCAGCAGGTCCCTGATCACAGGCCGTCCCCAGGTAAGAGAAGCACTGGCCCTTTTCTGGCACGTTCTGCTCCAGTCAGCTGACATGCCCTAGAGCTGGACACAAGCAGCCCCCTGGTCTCTGTGCCGTCACCAAACCTGGCATGTTCCCCGGCCGCCCGCACCACCTGGAGCCAGGGCTACTGGTGAACGTACGACTTCCCCAGGTGAAGAGCAGGACTCGGGCTTTGGAGAACTCCCCCCGGGGGTGGGGGCACCGTGCTGGACTCTGGCCCTGCCACGGACTCCTGGGTGACAGGCAAATCCTTTTGCCCTCTGGGCTAGTTCCACTGTCTTGGACCCAAGTGATTCTAGCTGTGTCCCCACCCCTCGCCTCCACTGCCCCGCCTGGCTCCTGCCTCCTAGGTCAGCCCAGGCTCCCAGCTGCCCCAGCAGAGGGAGGACAGAGAGGAGACTGAAACGTAAACACAGGTGCCGGCAGCTGGCACGGCCTGTGCATGAATGCGAGGCGAAGGCTGTGGGTCCAGGCCCCAGGCCTGGCCCAGCTCCACGAAACCAGGGCCACCCACAGCTGAGGAGCGCCATTCAAAATTCCCGAGCAGTTCCAGGGAAAGGGAGGATCGACTGGGCGTCTGTCCCTAGAGGCTAGAAAGAGAACAGCAAGAGGGATCTAAGTACGATCTCTAGCAGAACTGGCTGGCCCTGAAGTTTTTAAATGATGAGTTTCAGAGATGACCCCCAAGTAAGAGCCATTCTGAAGGCGTCATGGGGTGGGGCATGTGGTGAGGAGAGCATCTGTAAGTACCTGCAGGGCGGCGCTGGCTCTGAACTTGAAGGGTCAGTTCTGAGAAGATGGCACCGGGTAGCACTGGGGCGGGTGTGGGGGTGGGGGCAAACACACGTGCTGGCAAACACACGTGCACAGCAGCCGGTCTGCAAACCTGGGATTCCCGTGTGCCCGAGTGTGCACGGTTAAAACGGAGCACCAGCCCCAGTGGCCCCAGGACAGCTAGACATGTGGCCCTGACACGCACCGCCACCCCACAGTCCCGAGGCTCCTCCACACACCACGTTGTCCCTCACACACGGCACGTGTACAGACGAGCCTTCTGCAGTGACGCGTGTCCCCTAGACACGGAGGCCAGCGGGCCCACATGCGACAGTGCATGGTACGGGCCAGGGTCGCACGCCTCCTGCACCTCCAACACCCCACCAGAGGGGTCTCAGGAGCCCTCCCGCCCCCCACCACATGCAGCAAGTACCTCTGGGTGGGGCTGGTGGGTACTTTGTCCCCAGATCTCAGCACCTGCACGGCCAGAGCACTAACCCCATCAGAGGGAAGGAGGGCCCCCCTAGATGTGGTCTTGGACTGATGTGGCAGGGGAAAGAAAGGGATTCTGATCCTGCATCAGATGAACTAGATCTGAGAGGAACTCCAGAGCCCCAGTCTCTAACCCCTGCCTCCTAAGCCTCAAGCCCAGGCCGGAGGAAGACAGTGGGGCAGGTGGCTGAAGCTATATCCCTCCCGCAGGGTCAGCCCCATCCCCTCCCCACAGCCCCTGCCTTTCCCTCTTTCCCTTCCCCTGCTCACTGCGCTTCAGGTTCCCATGGCAACCTCATCCTCGGCTCCAGGCAGGAGAGCAGAGAGAGAGAGAGGGAGAGGGTCTGTGGGGGTGGGGAGGAGACAAGACAGCAAGGGTGTCCTCCACTGCGACTGCAGAGGACCCATGAGGGCAAAACCAGGCGACTGTGTCTGCAGGATCCTTGGAGACAATGTGGTGAGGACAGGAGCCTCGGTTTGTTTTTAGGGGGGTGGACACAGCAACGTCAGTGCCGTGCTCCCACCCCCCCAGCGTGACCACCCTGGAAAGGGCTCTGACTGATTTGACCTCCTTCCAGAAACAACTGCTGGGAATTTTACCTTTTCCCTTCCTCTCTGTCCTCAGGTTGAAGCTCTGCCCGCCCACCACCCTCACGTGCCAGTCGAGATGAATGGGTATGTGTGTGTGCTGCTGTGGGCACTAAGAAGAGGGGCCACCACCCCCAGCTAGTGACCCCACTGGAACCCCGGCCCGCCCAACAGACTGGGCCATGGCGAGGGAACAAGGGGCCAGGACGGGGAGAACCAGGCATCCTGACCCTGGCCTGGAGCTGGGTCCAGAGCATAGCTGCTCTTTGTCCCTCCCTGGGCCAGCCTCCCTGTGAAGCATTCCAGGCGGTGGGCCCTCTGCGATGCCCCTCCCCACCCTTGGAGCGGTGCGGGTGCTCTGGGGAACAGAGGCCTGGAGGGTCCACAGAGCGGGACAGGAAGTCTGGAGGATGGGAGAAGGGACCTAGCGCCCATGAGGGCAAGAACAGGGACGGGGCAGCTCTGAGCAGTAGCCTAGACCTCCAACACGCCGCACAGGCACACAAAGAGATTTCTTGATAGATTGTGTCCCGTACACATTCCCTCTTGAAATCCGCCACAGGGCTCTGGACTAGAAAAGGCAGGTGTTGTCAGGGGGCCACTTGACATATACAGAAACAGAAGTCCAGCGTTGAGGAGAGAGACTTCACCCAGTGCACTCTCCTGTCCACCACAGCCACCCAGCCACCCAAGGACGAGCTGGCATCTCCCTCCCAGTCCACACGCAGCTCTTGGGCCTCTGCGGAAAGATGTGCTTGGCAGGGCGAGTGGAGAACAAAGTAATTCATCTTTCAAACCCAAACCGTTTCCGAGCTCGGCCATGATGACGGACCCTCTGGGATCTCTCAGGTACCCCTAGACAGAAGCCACCTTCTCCTGATAACTTTGCCAAAGCAGGTGTCTCGAGAGTCCAAACCATGACCGGTGGGGATGCAGGGGAAGGGGCCTCCGCCCCGCAGGAGGGGTTACCCCTGGCAACCTCTGAGCCGCCTTGTGAGGACAGGGAGGGTGGTGAGCAGCAGCGGGGCTCCTGCTGACGGGCTCGGGCTCCCGACGGACAGGGACGGCCTGCAGGGCACAGCCCCACGCCTGGTCCTGCCTGGCGCTGTGTTCCAGAGGCAGAACGGAAAGACCAGAGAGCCTGAAAGCCCAGCGCCCCCTTCTGCATGCAACCTCAGACTCATTCAAAAACCACAGCTTTTTGTTCAAGGAAGAACAAAAATACTCCACAAAAGCAACAAGGAACCTTTGGTTTTACCAAGAGGTGGGGGAAGAAACAGTCCTGACATCCTGCCTCTGGAAGGAGCTTCTGATCCCCTGCTGGGAACACTGCCCGCGGGCAGGGCCGGGGGAGGGCTCGCTCCTAACCCAGTTTCTTGCCAGTCCCCCAGGCCTGAGGGCTGATGTGGTGGGGATAGGAAGCAACAAGGAGGCATTGTTTGACCAGAGAAAAATCTTGAGCTGCCAAAAAGGTCAAGGCTAGACGTGAAGAAGAACTTACCAGCCCTCAGGGGTTGGAGACAAACTGTAAAATCAAAGCCAGCTACTGCCCCTGATGGCCATACATAAAAAGAAATGATTCTGCCAAGCTGGACAAGGCAGGGGAACACGGGGCCTCAGTTTCCTCATCTATGAAGTGGGGGTATTAGAAGCCCTGAGGTTCCTGGAGTGCAGGGATCTGGGGATGAGAGTCAGGTGTGGGGGCTGCCTGGAGGCCGCACCTGGCCACTGCGGATGCCCCTTTGAGCATGCCTCCCCTGTCCCAGACATACACCGCCCCCCCAAACTCCTCGTGCTACCCTGGCTCCCTAAGACCTCTGATCCCATTGCCCAGTCAGAGGCAGAAAATTCTGGGGAGGCGGGAGAGCCCCAGGCCCCAGACCTGGACTGGCCCACCAGTGCCCCATCCCCTGAGAGCAGCTGGGATTTGAGACAGTTTGCTAGAACCCAGAGACGCTGTGAGCACCCAGCCCCACCAGCACAGGCCCGGCCCACTCTCTGAGGCTTGGCGGGGGTGGGGCAGGACCATAGTCCCTTGTTCCCGAGAAGCAGGCACATCTCCATCCTTCTCAGCGCCTCACCCCACAGCTCAAAAAAACTGAAGAATGGACCCCGGATATCTGCAGTCAGTGAAGAGGAGAAGGATGCAATGGAGCACCCCCCCCTTTCTTGGCCCGTGTCCCCACCACCACCACCACTGGACACCCCAAAAGCTGGCTCCCGTCCTGGCCTGCAACTCCACCCCAGGTCTGCAGCCTCTGCTGAGTCACGGCCCCCAAAGAGAAGCGAACAGCCCATGTCTCCCCACCCCCTCCCGGCTCCTGACCACCAGACTCCTAGACTATGTTCATGAAAACAAAGGAGCAGGTTCGTAGTGTGGACATATCTGCCTCGCTTGCAGGAAATGTAGTTTACAAAACAAACAATCAAGGGTTATAAATATCCCTCCAACCAAAATGAGCAGAGTCACCCACCCACCTAGAAGCTTCAAGAAAGAATTCAATTCATTGGTCCTTCCACCGACTACTGTGAAAAACAGGCACACGTGCCTCTACCTGGCCATCACAGTGTCTGGTGGCTGCGGCCTGGGAAGTGTGGACACCATCACGCCCCACTCAGGGGGCCTCCCTGGCGTCCCTCCCCAGCCCCATGACCGGCAGAGCGTGTGCCTGGACGTGCACCAGCCGCACATGCAAGTGCGTGTCCACGGGGTCCACAGCCGCCCCGCAGACCGGCTGTGCGCTCTGGCCAGTGCTCTCCCCGCTGCCTCACCCTAAAGCAAGTCTGGTGCAAGGAGAGAAAGAGAAGAGGCATTTTTACTGCTTACAGTCACTTTCCAGTACTGAAATTAGTCTTGAGATGCCACCGGGAACAGAGAGACAGGTTTCTTCTCTCTTGACCAACCCCCCTGCGAGATCCTGGCTCGGGGACGAGCCAGAGACAGGCAGAACCTGGAGGCCTCCCTGTGCCCCAAACTCACATTCACTCACTGGGTGGGCCCAACTCCCTGGCCCAGTGCCAGGAGAGGCCACCTGCCTCTCTGGGTTCTGAGCGTGAAGGGCTGCTGAGAAGGAAGCCAGGCTTGGTCCACAAAGCAAGGCCAGGGTGGGAATCAGGACAAAGCTATACCCTGGACACCGCAGGATTCGGAACCTGAATGTCACCGGAGGACGGGGCCAGAGGCAGGAGAGGAACAGGGAGGAATGAGCACGAACCCTCGGCACAGTCCCTGGCGCACAACAGGCACTCCATATTCTTTGGTCTCTGGTCTAGCATCCCAGGGTAGGAAGTTTGAACTATGGGGAAAACGAGGCTCAGCCAGGTCTACAAAGTGCTCTCTGCAGGCCGGGCCTGCTTCTGGTTTCTCCCAGAATTTCCATGCCTGAATCGCTGGCACGGATCAACGGCTCAGCAAAAGCTGGCTGAGGAAGTGTGAATGCCTTGGGCAAGGTACTACTACAGCTGGAGCGAAACCTAGCTGGACCACAAAGCCCTCATGTCTCCTCCCACCCAGGAAACATCCCGGCTGGGCCCACGGTCAGCTGGGCACGGCACACGCCAAGGCTGTACAGGCTGGGGGAATGGAGAAGGGTCCACCTGCTTCTCTGGCTAGGGTTAGGAAGACAGATGGGGAACTCTGCCTGGGCAAATCGGAAGCAGCATCCAAGGAGGGGTACTTCATCTTCTGCCTCCCTGGAAGCCCCCAGTAGATGCAAGGAGCTCCTCACCCCACTTAATGCAGCCTTCCCAGAAGAAGGTGAGAAAAGTAAGCTGAGACTTTGGCACTAGGCTGAGAAAATACAGAGAAAACAAGGACACGCCTCTGATTTCTTCCTCCAACTCCCAGCGCTCGCTGAATTCTAGGCTACTGCAGGCTTACGGCAGGGCTGTACAGAAGTATCCGTCCCCGCCACCCACTAGGCTCGGGGCTCAGCCAGACTGCTACCTGGAGGCGCAGAGGGTCAGAAGCAGCCCCGGAAGGAGCCCCAGTGCCCAGAATCCAGCCTGAAGTGGTCCAGCAGTCATGGGGTTAAAATTGCCCCAGCCTCTGGCTTTGCTGAACCCCACCCCACTCCCCAACAGAGGGAGGAAGTGGCAGAGAATCAGGGCTTGTGTGAGCCCTTAAGAATTCAAGGAATGTCCCATTTCCCTTGGGGGCTGGGGGAGAGGACCAGTGTAAGCTAATAGAGGAGAAGGAGCAGCTGAAGGGAGAGCAAGGACCCTCCTTCTACCCCAGGCAACCTTCCCCGTGCCCCAAGCCCTCCCAGAAGGGACAATACACACGTTACTTCTTGAGTGTAAGATTTTATCAGAAATCAGTTTTCCCAGCACCTGGCGCAGGTTGGCATGTAGTAACCTGGCAGGCAATACACACCTAATGAATGGAAAAAACACCAAGGAGATGAGGCTATGGTATTAGCAGGGGACTGGGGGTGCAAAAAGGGAGAGGCAGTCTTTCAAAGGGGTTTAAGACCCCCCCCCCCCGCAACCCCTCTTAGGCAAGTCCCAAAGCTCCCCTCCTGGGTAAACTTCAGCTGCAAAGAGCCTCCTGACTGGGACTATAAAGAAATAAAATAGCCCTGGCTGTTGTAGCTCAGTGGATTGAGCGCGGGCTGGGAACCGGGAACCAAGGGGTCGCCGGTTCAATACCCAGTCGGGGCACATGCCTGGGTTGCGGGCCAGGTCCCTAGTGAGGGCCATGTGAGAGGCAACTATACATTGCTGTTTCTCTCCCTCTCCTTCTCCCTCCTTCCCCTCTCTAAAAATAAATAAATAAAAGATGCTGAACTGTTTGGAATACTGATCCTGCCACCTACTTGAAGTGACTTGACCTTCTGCAGCTGCTAGATCCTGCCACCTACTTGAAGTGACTTGACCTTCTGCAGCTGCTACCTAGCAGGGTGGCTGCGAGGTCCTGCATGTGCCGTGGGCCAGGCCTGAGTTTGCACTGAGTTTGCCCATGCTAGGCACAGAGGTCACCAGGAAGATGGAAGCTGTCGTGTACTTTGGAATGGTATGGAATGAGGGACCCACCTTACCTCCTTCCCTGCAGCAAGTCAAGCTGCAGGTCTAGGGCAGAAGGAACAGAGTCTAAGCCGACTCCTCTGGAAAAGACTGGAGGTCCCCACTGCCTCCCTCACCAGACAGGGTCGAGCTCTGCCCGGGGGCCAGGCCACCCCTTCCTGCTGCCCCACTTCTCAAGAAATGAATACCAGGAAGGGCTGAAGCCAGAAGCTCCAGGAGCCTCGTGCCCAGGCTCCCTGGCAGGGGGCAGGCAAGAGATGGGGACAGTTAACTGTTCTGATGGGGAGAGAAAAGAGGAACGGAAAGGCAGAGAACACGGCTGGGCAGAAACAGGGCAGGTCACTCTTTCGTACAAGGCCACACTGGCCCCCCACCACCACCCCCGCAGCCTGTGCCACGGGAAGGACGTGCTTGTTTCACTGGTTCAAGCCGGCCTGTCCCTAGACAGTCATCTTGAGAAAATCCCTTCCTTTCCTCAAGCCTCAGTTTCCTTCTCTGTGAAATGAGAAGAAGAATAAGAGCGCTTACTTCATCCAGCTGTGGTGAGAACTAATTGTGACCGAGGATGAGGAAGAATGAGGAAGGGGCCCAGCGCCCGCCCAGCCCCCTGCCCCCCCCCACCCCCGGCACTCACGCATTGCAGTAGGGCTTCTTCTCGTAGCCCTTGTAGTTCTTCATGTTGAGTGTCATCTTGCAGGTCTCGCAATGGAAGCATGCTTTATGCCAGAACTGGGGACAGAGGCAGAGGGAGGACACCTGTCACACACTAGGACTTCAGGAAGCGGGCTCAGGCCCTGGGAAGGAGCGCTCCGGCTCCACCCCCGGGGAATGGAACATAGAAGCACCCCGGGTGAGCTGGAGACATCTCAGGTCACAGACTCTGGCAGCTGATGACACGCCCCCCACCCCTTCCACAGTCCCCACCAATCGGCCATTTGAGCTGTAAGGAGGGGAGAAGGGCAGATGTGTAGGGCAAATGGAGAAGGGGCCAGTAATTGCAGTGGTGAGCTGTCCGTCAGAGGCCGGCTCCTCCTCCTCCCCAGACCACTCCTGCTGCCCCCAAGCTGGAGCAGCCTCATTGCTTATGCAAAGTGGTACTAGGGTTGCTAAGAAGCCACCGCAGAGCGTGAGGGGCAGCTCCTCAGCCCTGACAAGACTAGAGAAGGAGAGGAGGAGGGCCCGGCCCCTGAGCGCCCAGGCCCAGAACCCAGGCACTCCTGGCTCCCACCTCCATCAGGAGCTGCAGCTCTGATGCCTCCCCCTTTCCGTGCGACACCCACCGGAGGATGGGGTGGGTGCTCCAGCTCCAGCCACCACTCTCACACCCTTTCTCCCTTCCAGCCCTCACTCAGCAGGAGAGCACCCAGCAGTCGGCCTCTCTGAGGCACTGAAGAACTCTGCTTACAAGCCTTGGAAGGGGAACCCCATAGCGGGCATCAGAGCTCCACCCTGACTAGCTAAGTGACTTTGGTCAGGGCCCACATCTCTGAGCCATTTCCAGGTCCTAGAAGAGAAATGATACCTGTGCCTCCTGGGAGCGTTGAGGATTAAATGAGAAATCACCTGCAAAGCCCTCAGCCTAGCACCTGGCACCTCCCAGTACTTGCACAGTAGATGCTGTGGACAGCAGACATGAACCTCAGCCAGGAGGGTTGTGTGCGGTGGGTGCAGGGCCTTCGCTGTGCCCAGCCACAGCGACAAGGTGGGTGAAGACAAGTGACAGGTGAGACTACAGCAAAGCCAAGGACAGAGCAGCCAGGACCAATCCAGCATGGCCAATGAAGGGGAACAGGAGGGAAGGGGAAAGGATGCAGCAGAAGTGACCCCATCCTAAGAAGTGTTGATGCTGAGACAAACCCCTGCAAATGAGGTCTAGATCTGCCCCTGGCAGCCCAGGACAAGGCCTTGGGATCTGCGCTGACCCTGACTGGGCGTCCAGCTTCCAGGGCTCCAGGACCCAGGCGGCCTGGGTGACCCCACTGACCTGTTTCTGCCCCATTTCCCAGCAGTCAAGGGAGACACGCCTGACCCTCAGGAAGGAGGCCAGAAGCCCAGGAAGGGCCCAGGGAGACGTTTGAAGGTGACCAGCACAGGGCTGGTTCTTGGCCATTTGACAAGGAATCCCCTCAAGGCAGTGCTTTTCAAAATGTCTTTCCCTGCCAAGGGTGCTTCCGGGACACTTTGGAGGAGGGGACAGAAAAAAGGAAGCTGGGAGATTGGGATACCACCTCCCCTCCCTTGGCTGGCTTCAACCATGGGGTGATCTGGGGGGTAATCGCCATCTAATAGGGTACTTCCCCTGTCAAGGAGACCCAAAGGAATCTCCAACGGTAGAATAGTAAATGAAATGGTAGGAGACCCACTGTTTTGGGAAGAAGGCCAGCTGCAAGTCCGGAAGCAAAGGGATGGCTGGTCTAAGCTTGGCCCCCTCCCCAAGCGGGGCTTATCCCAGAGCCCAGCTTAGACCCCCGGTGCCAAACCCCAACACGCATAACCCACCGGAAAAACTAGAATAGGGTAACCCCTGCCCCCGTCAGCCCACCAAGTGGCAGCCCCTCTCCCACCCCCACTGCCTGGGAGGCACTGGCAGAGCGCCCCAGCTCTGTCACCAGCCGGTCTGCTGGCCTCTGCCTGCTTAGTTGCACATGCCCCTGCCTGGGCCCCCACCTCCCCCAACCCCCGCAGAGGCCTGCCAGGAAAAACATTCTCTGGAATCCAGACCATGACCCACTTTCACACACACATCTGCAGGAATACACACTGTCCTAGGACTGGGGACCTCCAAAGCTGCCTCCTGATTGATTTGGGGGAGACAAAGGGAAGAAGACAGATACCCCTACCCTAGCAGATGACCAGGAGGATCCCACCCTGGAGCCAAGGCCAAGCCCCTCAGGAAGAGGGGCAGGGTATACTGACCAGGGAGGGGGTACAGGGCACACACCCAATCCAGAAGTTCCACAAGCCCCCTGTAGACTGCCACTGGAAGGGGAACCCCCATACCAGCGGATGGTGCCCATTTCCCTCTGTAGCTACGTCCCTCTCCCTCAACCCCAGGGACCCCTTGCTTTCGGCCAAATACACCAGAGTCTGGGCTGGGGGTCATCTGTCCCCATACAGGGGCTCAGTAGCAGAATAATAAGAGCACAGGTGACCTGAGTGCCTTCAGGGTAACCACTAAACTTGGTCTCTGCAGCTAGAAAGTGGAACTAAAACCAGGGTCCCACACAGGCGCCAGGAGGACCCACTGAGATGACTCCTGCTCCAAGCTGGCTGCTTTAGGTCACTTCCCTCACTGCCTGGAGGAGGGCTCCAAGGTTCAGGGAAGTGCAGCCGCTCCTGCCACTGTGTGTGTCCACGTCACAGCAGGGAAGTGGAGGGCAGAATAGGGCGAGTGACTCAACAGCCCCTGTGGCCCAAGCCTGGACTGGGCACCCCATCCCAGTGTCAGTCAAGTCTGCCTCTTTTCCCTGCCCCGTAAGCCCTGTCCCTCTTTTCTTAAAGGCCCCAGTAAGATTTCAGAGAAGCATTCCTGAGACTCAGGACTCAGAATCCAGAGCAAAGTACACCTCTGGGCAGGCAATTCGAATCCTTCCCACTGCCCCGGCAGTCCACGATTTCCCTTTCAGAAAAAAACAGACCTGTGGTGTCTGTTAGTAGTTTCTTAGGCTCCAGCTTCACCCTTAAGTCTCCCTTGCCTGCAGCTCCAAAGCTGAAGCCCAGTCCACAGAAAACCCACTCCACAGAAAGGTAAACAGAGGCTGACGGGGCAGAAGCAAGCTCCCCTGCACTTGGGCAAGGCTTGGACCAGCTCCTACCTCTCTGTAATCAGTGTGGAGGTAGAGGAGGGGCTGCTCCTAGCTCTGGGTGAGGGAGATTCAGCCAATTTCAGGTCACTGTGCCTGCAGCCTGGCACCTTGCCCTCTGCACCCAGGCTGCCTGGGTGGCCATGACTCAGGGTTGGAGTATGAGACCTTCCTCTCCCTTTCTGTTGCCCAGGGTTACAATTTCTCCCTTCTTCAGGGGCAATGCCCGCCCCATCCTGGTTGGGTCACCATCTGAGTTCAGTTGGCCACCTGGGCCCCTGGCTTAAAGTGATAAACCTTAGCTGCACCTCCACAAATTCCTAGTGGGAGATGATTATTCCCTACTACCCCAGCTCCTGGAAGGAGCATGCCTCAGGCCAGGGTCAGGAAGGGGCGGTGCCGCTGTGGACACTAAAATAAGATAGTGTAAATACAGGTACTGTTTTGCAAAAGTAACAGGCAGGAGAGCTGAGCACAAAGAACATCAGGCTTGAATTCCAGCTCTGACTGAGTGGGGAATGAGCCACCTAGACTGTCTGGGTCTCCATTTATGGGGCTCATCACCTACAGGGGCCGCCACATCTGCCGTGGGAGGCTGCTGCAGAGACTGAGTCTGGCCCTTTGCAATAAGCAGGAGCTATGAATGGATAGCCGCAGGTGATCATGGGGTACTTCAGCTAACAAAAAGGGGGCACCACAAGTGCAATGACTTATCTCTCATATGTGTCCAGCCCAGCCTCCTTCTATCTTGCTGCCCCCTATAGGAGTGAGAGGGCAGGAGAGGGGGCAGTTCAAACAACCAGAGGCGGGGAGCCATCCTAATGGGGGACTCCAGGGAAACTGGTGCCCACCAATCCCCTACTCTTTTCAGGAGCCCAGGGAAGGAAGCCCAGGGAGAGGGGCAGGGCAAAATTCTTAACAACACAGGTCCCTAAACATGAATGCTTCCTAACGGGGTCTGGGATAAAAATCCACCTCTCTCAAAATGTAGGGGACATTTTGAGACACAGGCCCTCCCCCTCCTCAAAGGCCTGTGGCAACCCTTCAGAGTGCTTGGCACAAAGTAGGTACTCAACAAATATTTGTCCAATGAATGAGCCAATGAGGTCACCCTGTTTCTCCCCCAACTCTAACCCCAGAAGTCCTCTGGGGAAGGAAATCTCGCTCTCTTTCCTCACATACCGCCATCGGCAATACATATTTATTCAGCATGCAAAGCACACTGGGTACTGCAGGTTGGGGGCAGGGTGGCCATCAGAGGTGACAGGGCCTTTACTCACCTAAGTCTTTGAGCGATAAGGCTTAGGGAGGAGAAAAGGCTGACACCAAGGACACAGGCTTGTGCTTTGGGTCCCAACGTGGGCTAAGTGCCGTAGGGAAATTGTAGTGTAGTAAACGGGTGGGTCTGATTTGACTCTCTCCTATTGTAAATGGAAAGCCTTGGGAAGTTGGTTAGCAACCTTGCCTCTGGGACAGAATGTTCCTCCTCTCAGGTCTCAGCCCTTGGGGCACCAGCTCCCCAGTAGGAAGTGCCAGTCCCTCCTGCCCGGAGGGGGTTAGAAAAGAGGAAGAAGTCTGACAAACCGGGATACTCCCTGCCTCCTGTTCAGTGCAGAGAGCGAGTTCTCCCCGGGGCCACCTCCTACAGGGAAAGCTCTCAGAAGAGGGAGGAAACACCAGTCCCACTTCCAAAGACAATCCCCACCTGACTGTCCTCTTCAGCTAGCTAGGGAGGGTGCCTTGCAGGATCCCTGCCCGCCTGCCCCCAACACACACGACACCGAAGTTCTTTGCAAGGGGAGCCAGGTATGGGCTAGACAGAGTATCCCCAAAAGGTAGGGAGTGCACAGCCTATACCACATGCCCTTCCAGCGCACTTCTGCCCTACCTCCAAGGAAGTAACATCATCACGCATCTGACAGATGATGAAAACTGAGGCCGAGAACCATTCATAAAGCTAGTGGGAGAACACCAGGAATGCAGACCCTGTCTCCCAACTCCCACGCTAGCAATCTCTCCATCATATATTGCTTCTGCCTTATATGACTGAAAGTGCCCACAGCCTCTTCCCAATTCATGACCATGGAGAAGGAGAGCTCAGGGAACTCCAGGAAGAGAGGCCAAAATCCCCACCACCAGGGAAGGGCATAAACACCAGCGTGCGAAGACAGAGTCCTTCAGTTAGCGCCTCCAAGCTCAAGTCCTGCCCTCCAGAGGTTGGCACAGTCATCGGGAAGGTCAGCACCCACCTCCTTTGTGCCCACAATACCGCACTCCTCTCCTCCTGTCTGGCCAAACCCAGGAGAGAGAGTGAAACAGCAGTAACCCCCTATGTATCCTTCCTCCAAGAAGGCCAAAGGTCGCTGAGGAAGCTCCAACCCCAAGGGGAAGGGGAGAAACAAGTATCCAACGAACTGTCCTTTCACAAACAAAACATGGCTTCAAGTGGGCAATGAACTTGGTCCCAGGGCTCTGCACCCCTCTTCCATCCCATGCCCTTCACACCCTGCCATTTTAGATGAGAAAGGGGGTGCATTTGGACTTGGAGCCAGCTTTGGGAAGTGGGTGAAAGGCACGATGAGGAAGGGGACAAAAATCACGAAGGCCCCTCCTCCAGACTGGGGCAGGATGCAGAGGAACCAAAGATTTTTGCCTCAGGGTCTGAGGGAGCTTAGAAGAGGACAGGATCCTACCCCAAACCGCTGGAAACACCCAATTCTACTCCCCACCCCCCTCCAAAAGTATAATGACAACCAGATGAACAAGTCCAGCATGGGGCGGGGGGGGGGTGAATCGTAAGGGCCCTCAGGGGACAATGAATTTCCAGAAGGCCACCCTCCCCTCCCCCAAAACACCTCCCCCTTTTCTTGCCTTCCCCTGAGCTCAGCCAACCCCACCTCCATTGGGTAAACCTGCTTTGAAAAGTTAGCTCTTTGTTCTGCAAGCCGGTCTCAAGCTCTGAGCACAATTTCAGAAGATCTCGGCGAAGCACCCCCCGCCCACCCTACTCCAGCATCCGACCCCGCCCCGCTCGGGCTGGGCAGCCCAGCGCTGCGAGTTAGCCTCTAATTTGAGGTGGGGGCTGGGAAGCTACCATTAACCGGTGGTCCATTAATCGCTGAACCACGAACGGCACTACAGATCGTCCAAAAAAGGAGGTCTTGCAGTGGGGCTCAGGTCCGTATCCGCAGCCCAATTCACCAAATGCAACACTCACCGGTTGATAGCCCCCGCCCCCAGTCTCCAGGCCAGGAAGCCCAGCCATTCGTGGCCAGAGCCGACAGTTTCGCTGGGCCCCCCAGCCTCTGCCCCGCCCCACCGCCGCCCCCTCCCCGAGAGCCCCGCGCTTCCGCCTACTTGGCGCTCCGGGCGGCGGGGAGAAGGAGCGTCAGTCTCTCACACTCCCGGGCCTCAGGGGCGGGACTGGCACCCCTAACCTCCCCCAGCCCCCACCCCTTGGCCTGGCTTCTCTACCCCTTTTCCGTTCTCCCAACCCCGGGGCACAGAGCCGACTCTTCTCCAACAGTGGCTGCCCGCCACGCGTGGACTCCGTACCTCGCGTCTGATCTCCTGCTTTCCAGACTGGGGGTCTCTCCCCAACACCCCATGACACGGCCCTCCCTCTCTCCTCCAAGGATCGCGGGGATCGGGCGTCAAAGACCCAGCCCCTCTCTCTTCCCCTCAATCTGGAGCACTGCTCGAGAATGGCAAAGACGCGTCTCCCGGTCCCGGGTCTCACCTTATCCAGACAGTTCACCTTCTCGGTGGGGTACACGATCTTGCCGCACCGGGCGCAATTGGGATTCATGGCTCCAGGAAAGGCTGGGGCGGGGACGCCGGAGCTCGCGCGCGTTCTCTTTCCCCGGAGCGAGCCGGCGGGAGACAGCAGTGACTGCAACTATACAGGCAACGGCGACCGCGGTTGGAGCTAGGGAACTGGCCTCCGCCTCCGCCCTCCTTCCCCTAATAAACACAGCGGGGAGGAGGGGCTGCACCGGGGCGGGGACGCGCCACGGGCACGGGCGCGGGCAGGGGCGCGTGCGGGCAGGCGCGCTCCCGGAGAGACTTGGGGCTGCGCGAGGGCGGGTTCCGGGTAGGGCTGCGGGCCCGGGGTGCGCGCCCAGGTGCTCCCAAGCCGAAGGCGCCCTGGAGAGACGCCGGCTTCGCCCAGAGCTCTTCCCGCGCCGTAAGCGGCACGGAGCTGGTCTGGCCAAACATCTGGGGCTCCCGGGCGGAGGGAGGCGGGCAAACCTCCCGCATCCGTCGAGGGTGGGGTTGGAACCTCCTGAACACCCGATCAAATTCACCGGATTCAGGGACTTTCCTTTGTACCCGTCTGTATGAACCTACGGACAGAATGGGAACCCCCTTGCCCCGCCCCTCGGTTAGCTTCCCTTCCCCCTCATATCCTTTCCCACTTTCGTAGGGCGGAACCCGTTCCTCCCGCCTGTACTCAGCGCCTTGCCTCCGAGCTTGTTCTTTCCTCTCCGCGCCTCTGCGGTGCAGCTTTCCCGGGGTTCCCTGGATTCAGGCACCTTCCGCCTTGCGCTTGGCCCCCTCTCCTCCTTCATTCCTTTTGCCTCACTCTTATTAGCTACCACGGTGTGGCAGTGATCTAGTATCCAAAGAAGTATCTCCAGGATCCAAGGTGGCGCGGGGGTATAGCTCAGTGGTAGAGCATTTGACTGCAGATCAAGAGGTCCCTGGTTCAAATCCGGGTGCCCCCTGGATGGTTTTTCTTCTTTGTAATTAATATAGTTCCATCTCTCTTGACCTTTTTATTTTAACATTGGGTCCTAGGTGAAAAGAAAACAGAAACGATTTTTCAAAACTTCCTTTCTCATTTTCCAACCTTAGCGGAAAGCTTTCGGTTTTGCTTTGTACCTAGCAGAAGGAGGAAGGGTGGATGGCTATGCGCACAAATCTAGTACAAAAGCTGCGCGTCAGGATTACTGGCGCCAGAGGTGTCGGGATTTCCCCGGCCACAGGTTCTGGGGACAAAATGACTGCCTCAAGTTGGCGTTCCGTTTCCGATCGGGGTGTGGGAGGGTCAAAAGAAAGAAACCCACAGATACAGCCTTTCTCCAACTTCAACTTTCTTTATTACCAGGGGCATGAACGTGCTGTGTTCACTCTTCCCTATGGCTCATAACACAGGCAGACAGTCGAAGCACTTTTGAAAACGCTAAAATGCCCAATGCACACCCATAAACTCACTTTAATTTTCAAAAAGAAAGTTATCCGTTCATGCAGACTGACATAAAGTAAGGCAGTGGTTGTCAGACTTGAGTGCATCACAATTACCTAGAGGGCTTGTTAAAACACCCCCGGTTTCTGATTCTGTAGGCCAACAGTGGGGTCCCGAGAATTTGCATTTCTAACAAATTCCCAAGTGATGTTGCTGCTGCTGGTCCGGGGACCACACTTCGAGAATACTAAACTAGTTATACAGGTCTATCGAGTTTCATAACCTAAAGGTAGGGACAGATATTTGTTGGTTGAGTCGCTGACAGTATCAAAACACATGCACACACAAAACGTAAATGTGAAGGGAATAAGGGTGTCCCCTTCGACTAGGTTTCGCCCCAAAAAAGGAAAAATAAAGGAGAAAGGGAGAGGCGTGCTGCTTGGGTCAGGGGGCAGCTGCGATATTTTAAACCAGGAATCTGTTTGTGTCATCCCCTCGAGGCCCCGGGGGAAAACTAGCATGCATTTTTCCCCATGACTCCCATTACTGTGAGCCTTGAGGCTGGACATGGGCAGAGCTGCGGTCCTGGTGCAAAGCCCAGACGCTAGATATAACCAACTTTTTACCCCTTTCCTGGACACAAGGCCTGAAACCTATCACCTGTAGGTTATCAGGCCAAAGGCTAGTCTTTGAGCTAATATGAAGGAGAAAGCTGTGCACTTTTCACCTTTTATCTTATATCTGTGTGTGTCTTGTTTAAACTTTGCAACTGTATAAACCTGAATTTGAATTCATTCTCCTAGTCTAACCTGTCAGAGTATGAACTAGGCAAAATGACATTGCCCGCCCATCTCTGAGGCCAATAGGTCTTGAAAAGTCTTAAGAGATGGGAAGAATTTGTTGCTTCCTTTCTCCCTATTCGAGGTAACAGTGGGCTTCTCGCTACTGAGTAGGGAAACACAGGTTAGAAGCAGTAAAGCCATCTGTGTGCAGCCTTTTGGTGGCTCCCCGTTTTTCAGGCAAGGGGACATTGAAAAGGGAAAGCTAGGAAGGTGGAATAGACAAGTGGGTCCTAGGAAACTGGAGACAGAGTCGGTTTTTCTGGGTTGCATCTGAACGACTTTGAGAAAATTGGAAAAGCAAGTGAGGGGGCACCCGGATTTGAACCGGGGACCTCTTGATCTGCAGTCAAATGCTCTACCACTGAGCTATACCCCCTCTACCCCTGTTGTTTTTGCTAACAATTATTTGATAAATTCTTTTTACACCAATTCTAATGTCTTTTGTGATGAAAGTATTTGTTCAAAATTAGATATTTCTCACTAAATCATACTGAATTTCCTTATGATGAGGAACAAAACTTAAAAGACCAATTCAAAACATGTGAACTGGGTACCAATCCACCTTTTCTAGGCTAAATTCTTTATCCACAATCCCATCCACGAGCCAGTTTGCCCTAAGAGGTGAAAGAACAACCTCTTGCAAAAATTCATAGGGAATCCTTTCTCCTTGTCTCTGTAAAAAAGAATACAAACACATTTCTACTGAGAGACTTTCTCTGGCTATCCTCTCTGGCAGAGGTGTCCAAACTTTTGGCATCTCCGGGCCACACTGGAAGAAGCCGCATTGTCTTGGGCCTCACGTTAAACACACAAACACTAATGGAAATTGATGAGCAAAAAAAAAAAAGTTTTAAGTAAATATACAATTTTGTGTTGAGCCGCATTCATAGCCATCCTGGGCTGCACGCGGCCTGTGGGCTGCGGGTGGGACACCCTGCTAGTGGCTCCTCTCTCTTTTCCTGGAGCAACTACTATGTGCCCCACTCTGGTTACCAGATAAACTTACTTTCTTTTCTTTTTAAGAATTTATTTATTCATTTTTAGACAGAAGGGAAGGGATGGAGAAAGAGAGGGCGAGAAACATCAATGTGTGGTTGCCTCTCACATGGCCCCCACTGGGGACCTGGCCTGCAACCCAGGCATGTGCCCTGACTGGAAATCAAACCGGCGACCGTTTGGTTCACGGCCGCGCTTAGTCCACTGAGCTACACCAGCCAGGGCCAGACATACTTTCAATAGAAAAACACAAAGGTTCTGACTCTCACTGAGTTTAAAGTTCAGCGGAGACAGACTAGAAACAAATGCACAAGTGAATAAACAAGGAAATGCCCAGGAGGGATACGGGAAATATTAAAATAAATTTAAATACAAAAAAAATCAACAACGCAAAAAAAAACCCTACAAGATTCTCCATTAGAAAGGTGCGAGGGGGGATGCTATTTCAGATTGGAGAACCTTGAACCATGGAAGACCTTTCTGTGCAGGTGATTTTGGAGATCAGACCTGAATGGCAGGGGGTGGGGAAGGGGAAGCTTCCAGGTAGAGGAAATAGCTACTATAAAGGCCCTAAGGCCAGAGTGGCTGGAGGAAAGTGACAAGGGGAGAGCAATTCAAGAGAGGTGGAGAGGGCTTTGTAGGCCAAGGTAAGGGGTTTGGATTTTACTCCAAATCGATGAAAAGCCAGCAATGGACAGCTTTGAGCAGAGGGATTTGAAATCCTCTCCCACACTCCCGTGGAAAGAGTTCTAGGGTGCCTGCTCCAGCAGCACACACGCTAAAACGGAGATGATACAGGGAGGCTGATCATGGCCCTGCACTAGGGTGACACCCAGACTCGTGAAGCGCTCCATGTTTTTTATTCTTGCACTCTCTACCCTTCCATCACTGCACTGATTCTTTTTCATTTTATTTTTTTTTAAAGATTTATTTTTATTTATTTTTAGAGAGAGGGGAAGGGAGGGAGACAGAGAGGGAGAGAAACAGCAATGTATGGTTGCCTCTCACATGGCCCTCACGGGGACCTGGCCCGCAACCCAGGCATGTGCCCTGACTGGGAATCGAACCGGGACCGCTTGGTTCCCAGCCCGCGCTCAATCCACTGAGCTACACCAGCCAGGGCT
>PVJI01010019.1:0-62468 GCA_004026765.1 Micronycteris hirsuta
ACACTGTTAGGACAATGACTAGCTTGCTCTCTGCTAAGATCCTTTCACTTGATCCACAGAACTCCCCTTCCCATTGGTAAAATATAAAGGTAATGCACAGATATTGTGGGGCAAATTATTTACTCTGGGTTCTTATTAGTCACCTCTTCATTAAAATCCAACTATTTATTCCCTCACAATCTGATCCTACCACTTTAATGTTGTAAGTGTGTTTACAATTTGAAACTACCTTCTTTTAGACTCCCTTTTTGCTTGCACAACTCAAAACTTGACACACTTAAGGCATTAAGAACGTACAAAATTGATAAGCTCCACACTTTCAGTAGCCTCTCTCTCAAGCTCGCTTTCTGAAATTCTCCGCTGTGCATTCCTAAGTGGCTGCTGTGTGATGAGCTGAACAGAGAGAACTCAAGCAGAACAGGAAAGAGAAACACAACACACACTGAAGCAACATTTCAAATGCTACAGCACGACTGGAGGAGACTTGGAGAAGTCACAGTGGCAGGTGAACCCAGGGAGCACCACTGAGTACCTGGAGTATTTCTTACTGAAGAGAGGATGGCAGCTGCAGGCTAAGCCAAACTTAGCACAGGGAATCTGCAGCTACAAATCATGGACCAGTGTGGGCAGCTGCTGGAGACCCACTGGCTAGACAGCAATCACCGATTCATGGTTATCATCTTCGGCTACAAAGGCTGAGCTGTGTCTCTCTGTATCTGCATTCTTCTACTGGTTATTTATCTCAGTGCTAAAGTGACAGTTGGCCTCCAGGCATATTTACCCATCTGCCCAAAAAGTAAAAATAATCATACACAAAGGCAAAACACACAAAGGGCCTAATAGAACTTGTATTATTGGAATATGACTCAGCTATAAAAAAGAATGAAATCTTACCATCTGCAACAATACAGATGAATCTAGAAGGTATTGTGCTGAGTGACATAAATCAGACAGAAAGACAAATGTCTTGTGATTTTATTTGTATATGAAATTCAAAAAGCAAAATAGATTAACAAACAGGACAGAAACAGACTAAAAATACAGAGAATGGCCCTGCCTGGTGTAGCTCAGTGGATTGAGTGCGGGCTGTAAACCAAAGGGTTGCCAGTTCAATTCCCAGTCAGGGCACATGCCTTGGTTGTGGGCCAGGTCCCCAGTAGGGGGCACACAAGAGGTAGACACACATTGATGTTTCTCTCGCTCTTTCTCCCTCCCTTCCCTTCTCTCTAAAAATAAATAAATAAAATCTTAAAAAAAAATAGAGAATGTTTTGATGGTTGCCAGATAGGAGGGGAGTTGGGGGGATGGGTGAAAAAAGTGAAGGGATTAAGAAGTACAAATTGGTAGTTACAGAATAGTCACAGGGATGTAAGGTACAGCATAGGGAATATAGTTAATAAAATTGTAATAACTATACAGGGTGTCAGATGGATACTAGACTCACTAGGGTGATTACTTCATAAGTTTATAAATGTGTAATCATGGGGTCGTACACCTGAAACTAATATAATACTGTATATCAAGTGCAATTAAAAATAAAAAATTTTAAAAAAATTTGTACTCAGCCATATGATAGGTTATCTCCTTTTAACCCTCTTTGCACCCTATTACAGAAAAGTCCCTTAAAATCTGACAACCCACCCGGCTGGTGTAGCTCAGTGGATTGAGCGCGGGCTGGGAACCAGAGGGTCCCGGTTCAATTCCCAGACGGGGCACATGCCTGGGTCATGTGCCCAGTGAGGGCCATGTAAGAGACAACCATACATTGCTCTTACCATTGCTCTCAACCATACATTCATTCCCAGTCGGGGCACATGCCTGCGGGCCAGGTCCCCAATGAGGGCCATGTGAGAGGCAACCATACATTGCTCTTTCTCCCCTCCCTTCTCCTCTCTCTGAAAATAAATAAATAAAATCTAAAAAAAAAAAAAAAAAAAAAATCTGACAACCCAAGTTAAATACATTTTCATGAAGTCTGAGAGTAAGGATTGTTTTGGGTTTTATTTTTTCCTGGGTAGCCATTGTTCTTCTATAGGGCCATGCGCTTTAGGAGATGCTGACCTCGGCACTAACTCCCTGGGGGCTCCTAAGAAGTCTCAGCTAGTTTGTGCATGTCACTCCCTGACAACTGTCACTATTCCAGCAGTGGGTATGTGTCCTGGGCTTGCCAGTCAAACTGAAGGGAAGGGCACATTCCACCTCTAGGGACACAGTATTACCTCAGTGTTGGCGTCTACTGGTGGTCTTTTTCACATTAGTTGAGATTTTCCTGTTTTTGTAGGTGGAATAACTTTATATTGTGTTCTAAACATTTTGAGTATTATGATACTCTGAATCTGTTTAAATCAAACAGAAAATGTTGATTTATTTTTTGTTTGTTTTAGCAGGTAATCAACCTGGTTGGATTCGGGTCAAAATTCCAACCAACCTTCTGTGGGGTATGATTTAAATACCAGATGCACATTCAAAGCCTCTGCAGAGCAATTCAGGTCCATCTGGCATGAGCGCTACCCGGTGGCCAGTCTAGGACCTGGACAGTGATTTATCTTAGCTCTATTCTCAAAGTTTTTGTATGGTGTTTAGGATCAGATATACGCATGTGCTGTTTGGTGGTGACCCCAGGACTTCAAAAACAACTCTGTGGGGTTTTGTTCCCAAGCTCCTCTTCTCCATTGTCTCCCAGGTACTCTTCAGTTGCTTCAAGCTCCCTTTTGCTGTCTTCCAGCCAGAAAGCCAGGGCTTTTGTTACCCCATTCTACCACATATTTTGGGAGTTAGGCAGCACGTAAACAGAGAAGGAATGAAGTGATGGGGATTTGCCCCACCTTTTTGGACTACAGCTTCTCCAAGTGGAGAAGGATCCTTTCCCTGAGAGTTTTAGGCATGCGTGGGCCCTGCTGCTGTCACTGCCAGTATCAACACTACAAGAAATGCGAGAATGGAGAGAAAATTTTTAAAGGGGGGACTTTGCACCACTCTTTCTTTGAGCATTAGAAGTCTCCTTTCTGCCCTGGCTGGTGTGGCTCAGTGGACTGAGTGCCGGTCTGCGAACTGAAAGGTCGCCTATTCGATTCCCTAGCAGGGCACATGCCTGGCTTGCAGGTGGGTCCCCAGTCCCCAGTTGGGTAGGGGTGTGTGCGAGGCCACTGATTCATGACTCTCTGGCACATTGCACATCAATGTTTCTCTCCCTCTCTTTCTCCCTTCCTTCCCCTATCTCTAAAAATAAATAAGTAAAATTGAAAAAAAAAAAAGTCTCTGTTTGACTCAAGTAGAACTAGAGGCTTTACCCCGGGAGCTCTCTCTTTCCATGCCTGGTGTCCACTTCCAGGTATGGGCTGCACTGCGTGCAAACCAGCAGACACTAGAAATAAAAGGGAAACTCCCAGCTGGATAGTAACACTTCAAAAGTCTTGGTCTTCTCTAATCCAATAGCTACTGAAGACTTTTCAGAGTCTTCAAATTGCTTCTATCCAGATTTTTAGCTGCATTTGATAGGAGAAATGGAACTCTCCAGGGGAAAATAATTTTAATTTAGTAGCTATATATTATTTTAATGTTTTATAAAATAACAGAGAATCCCTAACTCCATGGATATTTTTCAGGATAAGTTTCAAGTAGGCTTTAAGTTTTAAAAAAATATTTGGTTTACAGAAAAATATTAAGTAAAACTCTACAGATTACTGGAATGTGTACGGTGGCATACAAATGTTGGAAGCTTGAGAGATGCTGTTTTCAGGATAGAAGCCAGTTTATATTTAAAGCTACTTCTTTGTAGTTCTATTTTCATAATAGCATTATTCATCTTAACTATAAATTAATAAAAATAAATGACATATGAACCTGCTTATACTATTTGCTTGTAGTTGTTTCCTTTTGGCTATTATAGCTGCAGAATACTGGGAAAGAATAAGGAAGGTCATTCAGGGACCTGTAAATGAAGTTTTCCTTAGGAAGATGGGTCTGAGGGACTTAGAAAGGAGGTAGAAGGGGACTTCTGGCCAAGATGGAGGCGTAGGTGTACACATTGTGCCTCCGCTCACAACCAAAGAGAAAAAACAACAATTTAAAAAGCAAAACAACCAGAACGGACAGAGAATTGAATGGAGTGGGAGTCCAACAGCCAAGAAGTTAGAGAGGACACGTTTATCCAGACTGGTAAGCGGGGCAGAGCACCGTGGAGACCGTGCGCAGGTAGACGGCAGTTTGCCCGGAGAGACTCATGGGGCGGGGGCGTGCCTGGCCAAAATGCGGCTGCACACTCAGCAAAGTCCAGGGCCGGCGCACCTAGAGAAGCCCCCGGGGAACCAGTAGGGCCGATACTGATGAACCAGGCAGTCCCTCTTTCGCAGGCAGATAGACCAGGAGAAAGAGCTGGGGAGCGGAGCAGATGGTGCAGCCCACCATTGCAGGGGGGGAAAAGCCTCCGACCACCTGTTGAAAGCACCTGTAGGGGTTGAGGGAGCAGCGGGAGCAGCTCCCAGCCTCACAGGAGAGCTTATTGTGTAGGGGGGAGGGTGTGAATGGGAGCTGGCGATAAAGCGAGCAGGCGCCATTGCTCTCTCCCAGGCCCTACCCTCAAAGGAAGTGTCACAACAAAACGACTATGTTACCCGGCACTGGTGAACACCTAAAGCTCTGCCCCTTAAAGTAACAGGCACATCGAGAAGAAAAACAAAAATGGCCCAAGTGAAAGAACAGAACAGATTTCCAGAAAAATTACAACTAAGGGATGAGGAGATAGTCAATCTATCAGATGCACAGTTCAAAGCACTGGTAATCAGGATGCTCACAAAATTGGAGGGAAAGTTGGACACAAATAAATGAACAAATGAAGGACACACTAAAGAAAATGAGGGGAAATGTGCAGGGAACCAATAGGGATGAGAAGGAAACTGGGACTCAAATCAACGGTGTGGACCAGAAGGAAGAAACAAGAATTCAAAAAAATGAGGAGAGGCTTAGGAACCTCCGAGACATCTGTAAACAACCCAATATCTGGATCATAGGAATGCCAGAAGGAAAAGAGGAAGACTAAGGAATTGAACATTTATTTGAACAAATAATGAAGGAGAATTTCCCCAATCTGGCAAAGGAAATAGACTTCCAGGAAGTCCAGGAAACTCAGAGAGTCCCAAAGAAGTTGGACCCAAAAAGGAACACACCAAGGCACATCATAATTACATTACCTAAGATTAAAAATAAGGAGAGAATCTTAGAAGCAGCAAGAGAAAAGGAGACAGTTACCTACAAAGGAGTTCCCATAAGATTGTCAGCTGATTTTTCAAAGGAGACCTTTCAAGCAAGAAGGGGCTAGAAAGAAGTATACCAAATCATGAAAGGCAAGGACCTACATCTAAGAATACTCTATCCAGCAAAACTTTCATTTAGAATGGAAGGGCAGATAAAGTGTTTCTCAGATAAGGTCAAGTTCAAGGAGTTCATCATCACCCAGCCTTTATTATATGAAATGTTAAAGGGATTTATATAAGTTATGAATTGCCAACTTAAAAACCACTACACGACCAGCTGAAGGGATATGTAGGCACGCCTGAGTAATGACCAGCACAATCCCATGGCCTTCCTTGGTCTCATGAAGAGAGGCAGCAACGAAGCCACACCTCATTCCTGTACCTGTGTCCGTTCAACCTCAGAAGCAGGAGAGCCAGACCGCTCCCGCCTCCATCACCTGCGATCTCAAGAACCACGAGCGCCGTGGAGAAATGCGGGTGTTGCCCATCCTCTGAGACAAACGATATCTTTTTCTCTTTGTGAGTGCCAGGACATCTGAACAACTGCAAGTACAAATATTCCAAAGTTTTTAGTTTCCTCTAATTTGTTCCTATATGCATCAGCTTCATGCAGATACTCCTGGGTATAAGATAGAGGTCAGATTTTAAAACTTATTATTAAGTGATAACCATACTTAATATTTACTCTTATTTATTAACTCAATTTAATCCAATATTTCATTTCAATGCTAATTTTTTTAGAGATTTTTTAAAATTTATTTTTAGAGAGAGGGGACGGGAGGGGAAAAGAGAGGGAGAGAAACATCGATGTGAGTGAGGAACGTCAATCGGTGGCCTCTCACATGCGCCTGAGCTGGGGACTGAACAGGCAACCCAGGCAGTGCCCTGACTGGGAATCAAACCAGCGACCTTTTGCTTTGTGGGACAACGCCCAACCAACCGACTCACACCCGTCAGGGCTCAATGCTAATTGTAAAATACGCTTTATAATAAATATTTTCTTCGACATCTGGAATGATTAAAAAAAAAAAAAGAAAGGAGGTAGAAGGGAGTTTACACACAGATAAGGCAGTAAATGAAAAAGCAATAGATTCAGAAGTTATTCTTTTCCTTTAGAAGTTTGCCTAACTTAGCCTAGAGCTTAATGAACCCTTCCTGGGTCTTCCCATAGTACCATCTTCACACCCAATGTTACGGCATGCTTAACTGTAATACCTGGTTTCCTTTGTACACTTACTAGATTTTGAAGGCCTTGATGGAACAATGACCATGTCATTGTCATCTTTGTATCACAGGAGAGATTTATAGAGATCATCAGTAATGATAACTCAATGGTTGGATACATTTCTGGAAACCTGCTTCGCACTGACACAAAATCATAATAACTTCTCTCTCAGTGGACACAGCTGCTATACTATGCAACGAGGGTAATGTCAACTAGGCATTTATCACTCATCTTGAAGACTGTGGCTAGCCCTGGCTGGTGTGGCTGAGCCGGCTGGAGTGTAGTTGTATACACCAAAAACGCCGTGGGTTCAGTCCCTGGTTGGGGCACGGACATGAGGCAACTGATTGATGTTTTTCCCTCACACCAATGTTTCTCTCCCTCTCTCTCTCTCCCTCCTTCTCCTCTCTAAAATCAATAAGCACATCCTCAGGTGAGGATTTAAAAAAAAAGAGTTGCATAACAGGTATGGTATCTAAGCTTGACTGCTCCAGCTGCTTTATTCTTTTACAGTTACAATGCTCATGTTATAAGATCACCATGTTCTCCTTTTTAGTAATCAAGAGTCCCCTCTTCTCCACGTCCCATATCCAGCTGATCCCTAACTCCTACTGATTCTTCCTTACAAATCTAGACTCTTCGTCGTATTTTACAAGGACCAATAAGGCAATATATAATCTGACCTCATCTCCCATTATTCTCCCCCTCCCATGCTCCTTTTCAGCCACTGGCCTCCTCGCCATTCCTCCCGCACACAGGCACTCTCTGAGCTCAGGGCCTGCGTGATTTTTCTGCCTCAAATACTCTTCCTTCAGATATTCAATTCACATGGCTTGCTTCCTCACTTCATTCAAATGCGCGCTCAAATGAAGCTTCTCACACTCCTCGGTGAAGCCTTTGCTGGTCACGCTACATAAAATCATTCCCCCCTTAACACTCCTCTATACTCATTCACCTTCTTGATTTATTTTCCGCCCTGGCAATTACCACTATCTAAATACAGTGTAGAGTATACATTTACTTATTCACTATCTTCCTCCCCACGAGACTAGAAGCTCCATGAGGGCAGGGAGTTCTGTGTATTTTGGTCACCAAATCCCAAACACCTAGTACAGTACCTACCAAAAAAGAGGTGCTCAGTAATTATTTTCTGAAAGACTGAACAAAACTACTTTCATCTTTATTGTCTCCAATCTAATTTACACCACCATCAGTTCTAGCCCACCTTACTGTAACTATCTTTTAAAAGGTTTTTCTGCACTCAGCCAAAATCTCAAATGTGCCATTCTCACTGCCATAGGGATAATGCCCACACTCACGATGCATCGAGTCTTCCGTGGTCTGATTCTGCACACCTCTCTAACCCACGCCTCTTTCCTCACACCATGGCTCTGTTTCAGCTGTTCTAAATTATTCTTAGTTCCCCTAAGAAACTGCTCACTCTCACTTTTGGGCCTTTACACAACCTGCACCCTCCTCTAGGACATTTTCATCATGACCCTGGCCACCCACTTCTTCCTCAGCCTGACTCTACTTATACTTCACATCAGTAGAGCATTCCTTCATCCAGGAAACCTTCTGCTCGCCAAGACCGGGTTAGGTGTACCTTCCGTGTGCGCTCAGAGTACACACATGTGCTTTCCCTTAGCCGGCACCTGCCATGATGCACAGTAACTGAGTGTCTGATTGTGCCACAACTATGACCAACCGAAGGCAGGCACGGTGCCAAGAACATAGCAGGTGCTTAGTAAACTCTGCTGGAGGAAAGATTGCAGGAATGAACAGATAACTTTCTACTTTAATGTTCACTTTAGCAAATTATTAATAGTTACATCTAAGATGCATTTTACACACCTTCAGGAGGAAAAAATATCCTGATGAAAACTAAAACAGCAAAAGTAATTTTTCACTGGCGTTTGAAAAACCAGATGGTCTATCTGATCAAATTGAGGACTTTAAACCACGATGAAAGGGTCCAAAGATAAACTGGCACGACAATGGAAATAGTTACAGACAATATAAAAAGTAAGAAAATGGCCCTGGCTGGTGTGGCTCAGTGGACTGAGTGCTGGACAGTGAAGCAAAAGGTCGCCAGTTCGATTCCCGATCAGGGCACAGGCCTCGGTTGTGGGCCAGGTCCCTGGTACGGGTCACGTGGGGGGCACCACACACGGATGTTTCCCTCCTTCTCTTTCTCTCTCCCTTCTCCTTTCTCTAAAAATAAATAAATCTTTTAAAAGATTATAAAAATTAGAAAATGTTTAAAATAATCTGTACCTAAATGTTGTATGCCTTACTTAATATATACTTAACATATTAAACAAACCCACCAGCTAAGACTTGCATTTATTGAGGACTCATCAATTAGTAGACCTAGGCAATGATCAACAATGACTACTAATATCATATACACAAAAAGATAACCAGACACTATGTACCCCCTAATGCAGGGGTATCAAACACATTTTCACCAGGGGCCACATCAGCCTCGTGGTTGCCTTCAAAGGGCCGAATGTAACTTTAGGACTGTATAAGTTTAACTACTCCTTAACAGTTAAGCAAGAGCTTGGCGCTGCCGCCCGGTAGAAACAAGGTGCCAGGCAGATAAAACAAGGTGGAGGGCTGGATTCGACCCGCAGGTCTTGTGTTTGCCACCCGTGCCCTAAAGGAAATATACACCAACACTTCTATTTCTTAAAAAAAAAAGAACCTACATCTAATTAGTCTCTAGAGCTAACTACAAATTTACGTGTAACAGAGTAAAGGACAGAGCTGACTGATACCACTGGGACACAGCCACCAGCATTCAGACTAAAGCACAGGTGGCAAACACAAGGTCTGCGGGCCTAATCCGGCCCTCCACCTTGTTCCTACCTGGTGGCAGCACCAAGTTCTCGCTTAACTGTTAAGGAGCAGTTACATTTATACAGTCCTAAAGATACATTCTGCCCTTTGAAGGCATCAGCGAGGTCAATATGGCCCCTGATGAAAATGAGTTTGACATCCCTGGAAAGGAAACTCAAGGACAAATGATATGGTTTCTTTAACAAAGATATTACAAAAAAGGAAAAAGAGAGTAGAGAGGTAAGAGAGATATAATCAACTACTGCAGTGGTTCAACTTTATTTGGATCCTAATTCAAACAATGAAACTTCTTTTAAAATCAGGTCATTAGACAAATTTGAACACTGACTACTAGATATTTGGTGATATTAAAGAAGTACTGTCCATTTTTATGTGTGAGAAGTACTGTGGTTATGTTTTTTAAAATTCTTATCTGTTGGAGGCACATAATCAGATGTTTATGGATAAAATAATATAATGTCTAGGATTTGTTTCAAAATAATCCAGGAGTAAGTTAAGGAAGAGGAAAGGGGTATAGACAAAGTTTGAAATTTTCCATAATAATATATATTTAAAAGTTATGGAAAGCAAGGTTCGTTATATGTTTAGCAAAGGACAACTGGAGTCCTAGCTTTCTCATATTAATTATTTATAATTAAAATATAAAACGAATATGTTTTACAGAATATAGACATTTCAAGACTAAAACTCTCCCTCTGCTTTCCATCCCCAGTTGCCTTTCTAGAGGTAACTGCTGTTAACTGCATTAAGTGTACTTCTGGAGCACACTTCCAGGAACAGTTTATGTGTTTAGAAATATAATTTTTAATCCTACATACATATTATTGTTTATCTTGCTCTTTTTAACTTAATACATCTTGGACATTTTCCCTCGTATCTGGTTTTACCTTACTCTTTTTAAAGACTGTCTCATGCTCTACAGCATGGACTACATAATTCATTTAACTAAATCCCCTACAAATAAAAAATTATGCTCTTTGTGGTGTGTTATTATTACAAACAATGCACCATGGATATTCCTGGGCATATATCATGACACACTTATGCAAGTGTCTGAGATAATTTACAGAAGATGAACTGCTGTGTCAAGGGATATGTGCATTTATAATTTGAATAGATATCATCAAACTGCCTTCCAAAAAGGCTGTGCTAATTGTCACTCACTCTGTTTCTTCTCATCAGTAGTATCTGAAAGTGTATGTTTCCCTAACTCTGGGGATTGACACACATTTAAATAATTTTCAATTTGACATCTGAAAAATTTTATATATATGCCTACATATTTTGTCTGTATGTCTTTAATTATGGTAACTATTGATCTTTTTTCCCTCTTTATGTGAACTGTCAATTCATGTCTTTTACACTGGGTTCTTGGTTTTTTTTCTTTTTAAGATTTTATTTATTTTTCGACAGAGGGGAAGGGAGGGAGAAAGAGAGGGAGAGAAAAATCAATGTGCGGTTGCCTCTCACGCACCTGCTACCGGCCCTGGCCCATAACCCAGGCATGTGCCCTGACTGGGAATCGAACCAGCGACCCTTTGGCTCGCAGACTGGCACTCAATCCACTGAGTCACACCAGGCAGGGCAGTTCTTGGTCTTTTAAATTGACTTGTAAAAATACATTGTGTGCTGAAGAAATTAGAGTACTTGTTTTGAAAAGGAAAATAAATAATGATGCTCCAACTACAGACTTGAAATACTAAAGAATGGCTTAAAAACACAAGCACATGTTACCAACCAAGAAACAATGTGACTGTATGAAGTTGACTTCCTATAATTGTGTATGATGTGATTACAAGACATTCAGATAAATGTAAAAAAAAAACAACCCAAAACCCAAAACATACAAAAGACCTGTCATTGTTCATATCTTTAAGAAGCTATGAATTCAGCCCTGTCTGGTGTAGCTCAGTGGATTGAGCGCAGGCTGGGAACCAAAGTGTCGCCGGTTCAATTCCCAGTCAGGGCACATGCCTGGGTTGCGGGCCAGGTCCCCAGTGAGGGTCATGTGGGAGGCAACCATACATTGCTGTTTCTCTCCCTCTCTGTCTCCCTCCCTTCCCCTCTCTCTAAAAGTAAGTAACATCTTTAATAAAAAAAAAAAATACTAAAGAAACTATGAATTCTCATGTGAGTTGTTTAAATTTATTAATTTCCCCTTGCACTCCTCCCTACCTAGATATGACATTCCTATTCACCTGACTTGAAAACTTGACATTCTTTTTAACTCCTTATTCATGTCACAGTCAAGTAAGTTACCAAGGCTAACAAATTTGTATTCAGAAATGACAGTACCAGGCCTGAGTCTAGGTTCTTTGTTACAATAGCTCATTTAACAGAATGAATTTAAATGTCACCCTGGCTTTCTGAACCTACTGTATTTGTTGGACTATAAGATGCACTTTCCCCCCCAAATTTGGGAGGAAAATGGGGGTGTGTCTTATAGTCTGAATGTAGCTGAATTATAATCTGAATATTATTTATATTATTAAATATTTTACCACATTTTTTGCTTCAAAAATTTTTTTTCCTGTTTTCCTCCTCTAAAATCTAGGCATGTCTTACGGTCCGAAAAATACGGTAAGTACCTTCGCCATTATTACCGCTACCCTGTTTCCCCCAAATCTAGGCCTGTAACGCCGCACAACTGCATTATTACTGCTTTAATCGCCAGTTAATCTTGATGCCTCCTATCTCTCTAGATTTACTACAAATCTTAAATATTAACACTATAGTAAACAAAAACAGCATTTTCATCCTATTTTGTATTCCCATGCTTTAAAAACCCACAATAACTATCTACCTAATATCTAATAAAAGAGTTACTAGGGGTATTGGGTTGGCCAAAAACTCATTTGGTTTTTTTCCATAAGATGGCTCTAGTAGTGCTTAGTCGTCTTTAACTTCCTTCGAAACAATTTTGTTAGATTGTATTGTGACAGCTGTCATATCAGCGTGCATTTTTAAAAAAGTATCAAAATTGGTGAATTTTTGTGTAGCCATTTTAATATTAAAGCTGGAAGAAAATACTCAACATTTTTGGCATATTATGCCTTACTATTTCAAGAAAGGTAAAAACGCAACTGAAATGCAAAAATGATTTGTTCAGTGTATGGACAAAGTGCTGTGACCGATCGAACATGTCAAAAGTAGTTTGCAAAGTTTCATGCTGGAGATTTCTTGCTGGATGATGGTCTATGGTGGGGTAGACCAGTTGAAGTTGATAGTGATCAAATTGAGACATTAATTAAAAATAATCAATGTTATACCATGTGGGAGATAGCTGACATACTCAAAATATCCAAATCAATAAAGTTATTAGTGAAGATGAAAAATGTGTCTTTTATTTTACAGAAAAAAGAAAACCATATGGATTTTTTTGCCAACCCAATATAATATAACAGAAAGTATGTTTATTTTAGAAACCTGTCTCCAACCTGGCATTACCTTTAACTAGGTGTGTGACATTGAATTTGTTTCCATATTCATTAAAATGAGGAATATCTATATACCTCCCAGAGCTTATGAGATGATTAAATAAAATGATTTATATGAAAGTGCCTAGGATATAGAAGGTGCTCAAAAAATGATAGGTGAATAATAATTCTAATGTGAATCAATTTTCTAAACCTCAATAGAATTTGACAAGATTTTTAAACTAGAGAAAAGACCAAGTGTCTAATGCAATTTATGGTAAGTTGCAGGCACTCGATAATTTATGAGAAACTGGGCTTCTAGTAAAACAGGGCAGAATGAATATACATTTACCTCCTCTCCTCTCAAAATCTCAGTAAAATCACAATATGAGTAAAAAAGGGCATAAATTCGTAAGTACAGAAAGAATGGGAGGTGACACAATAGCAGATGAGAAGTATCACCAAAATTTTAGAATCTGCAAAGTAAACGGAGGAATGGAAATGTGAGAGACAAGAGCATGCTAAAACTTAAATGCTGGTGTGGGTGAAATAAACAAGCAAGCTGGTTAGAACGTGAGAACCCGGAAAGGCTCAGAAATTAGCTCTTGCATACCTATAAAGGTAGATATAAGGTATGGGATAAAAAAAAAGTTGGTTGTAAACCTTTGATCCCACACCATTTCCTCCTGCTCAGCCCTGAGCAGCCAAATGACTATGTCTTTTCCACTTTGGCAGAAGCCTGGGGTTTCATTTGAACCTTGGGTGTTCTGGTCTTTGGTACATCGGGCACAGCAGAGAACGCGGCGCCTGACAGGCAGCAATGCTGGAAAACAATAGCCATTTGGTGAATTCTGTTTAAAACGCTCCTTTCACACCTTCGAGGAAGGGAAAGCCAAATGCCACCCATTTTTTTAAACTTCTGTTAAAGTGTATTTTACTTACTTACTTTAGAGAGAGGTTGGGAGGGAGAAGGAGGGGGAGAGAAACATCAATGTGGTTGCTACTCGCGCGCCCCCTAGCTGGTACCCGGCCTGCAACCCAGACATGTGCCCTAGACTGGGAATCCAACTGGTGACCTTTCAGTTCATAGGCCAGGGCTCATTCAGTCCACTGAGCCACATCAGGCAGGGCTAAAGTGTATTTTAAATTAAAATAATCTGCAGAGATAATTTTTGATCATTCATGTTTTGAATGTCAGTTTCTTTTGGTACTCCCAATCCTCTGCATTTGGAAATGGCTGAAGTTCGTGAGTGATATCACAGACATTTAGCCAGTGAGCAGGAGTCTGATTGTTGCATTAGTTAACCTTCAAGTCGTTATTAAGTGACAGAATCTAATGAGCCAAGTAATCTCTTTCTGTATAAAAGTCTACTAAACAAATTGCAGGGTCTTAAGAGCAACTCACCAGGCAAGGACTATCTCACACATGTATGAACATTTTTCTTCAAATAATAGAAAACATTAGAATAAATTTAACATCACTTGGTATTTAAGTTAAATTTCTTAACCAATGTAGCATTAACTTTGAAAAAAACAAGATTAAAATAACCACACGGGTGGCTGAATAGGCTCACCTTTATGCTACACTGGGGTTCCATGTAAGTTTTGAAAAATCCCAAACCATTTGGTGCTTTTTAATTTTAATTTATTATGATTATTTAAAATTCTCACCTAAGGATATGTTTATTGATTTTAGAGAGAGGGGAAGGGGGGGAGGGAAAGAGAGAGAGAGAGAGACATTGATGTGAAAAACATGAATCGGTAGCCTCCCATACATGCTCCAACAGAAGACCGAACCTGCAACCTAGGTATGTGTCCTGACTGGGAATCAAACCCACAACCTCTGGTGTATGTGACAAAGCTGCAACCAACTGAGCGATGGCCAGGGCCATTTGGTGCCTTTAAAAAAACAACAAAATGTCAAGCAATTTCCACTCTATCTTCAACACTCAGACAATGAGAAACACCAGTGTTCAAGACCCACAGTGGCTAAGCTACCATTAATTCAGATTCCCCTGGACAGGAAGGTGTGATAAGGATGAAGGACTCAAAGGCTGGAATGGAAACTCCATCACGTAGAGGTTTTATCCTTTTACTTTGTCTACTGACTTATTTCTAGTCCCAAGAACACAACCAGAACATAGTGGATGCTCAATTAACACTGAAAAATATTGATAAAAGTCTGTCCTGAAAGGTCGTTTTGGTCCTCCCAAAGTTGGGAGCAACCAACACAAACAACTGGCAAGGCTGGTGGTGTTTCTACTTAACTCACCAAACCCGCCTTTCTCCTTTAAGTCTGGATTTCCACAGCCCCTTATAATTTAGAACATACCCTCTAGCACAATTATGAAAAAGGAACAGAGTATACACTTCTCTAGACTGGGAGACACAGCCCCAATCTACCAGGATGTCACTAGAATCTACATGGAGGTACTGTGTGGTGGGCATTGCCTGCGACCGCTCACAGTGTACTCAATCACTAGCAAGGCCATCAGGGCAATCTGACCCACACTGGGATCACTGTAATGTTCTAAAGCAGAAACAAACCCATGCGTCTCACTGCAAATCTAGTGAGAAGACTGACCTTATATTACATCTTTTGCAAACATTTTTAATTCCTGGATTAAGGAAGACAGCTGGATTCTCCTACCTGATCTCTGCATTCAGTTGGTTGCACATCATGTAGCCTTTGGAAATCTCCACTGCATACTTGTTAAGCAAGTAATGTATTAGTATTGTTATGAACATAGTTTTGAATCCTGAAAGAGCCTCAGGGGCCCCAGGACCACCCTTCAAGACACTGTTGTAAAAAATATGTACCCTGAGAGCCTTAACATTGAGAGACATTCAGAAGGGATTCTCAAACAAGGAAATAGAGTTTAAAAAGATGGAGCGAGGAAAACATTACTGATTACATGTAGCAACACTTCACAGAAGCCAAAACATTTCATCAGCACACCAGTTACTTTAATGTAGCTTACTCTTTGTACTTTATCGTATTTCAACAGGAAAATATTTCTATTTGAAGGAAAGAAAAGCCAATGTTTCTCTCTGACAACACAGACCCCAGAACAAAAACCACGTACTATAAGTCCTTCCAGTTCCTATATAAATGTCGATTGTTAATGCACATTTACTTTTTAGACCATCACTTATAAGTGACATTCTAATTATAAGATCCATAAGTCACCTTTCTCTTGCCTTTTCTTCTCTTGCACAACTTTCTGCTGACTGTCATTCAAATATTATTTAACAGGACAAAAGAACAATTTCCAATTACCACTCAGTTCCAAACTGCTGCACAGTTAAATCTTTCTGTCTGCAAGCTTCTACAAACAGCAGCTAAATGGTAATCCACAAATCAACTCACTCCCAGGGGTGTCCAACCTTTTGGCGTCTCTGGGCCACACCAGAAGAGCTGTCCTGGGCCATGTATTAAACACACTGCTACACGTAATCACAAAAAAATACCCTCATGTTTTAACTAAATTTATTATTTTGTGTTGGGCCGCATTCATAACCATTCTGGGCTGCATGTGGCCCGTGGGTTGGACATCCCTGCATCCCTGCTAAACATGTACTCAATATTTGGTCCTTAGCTAGGTTCAGGTGATCTCTATACACTACTAACAATTCCTAATGAAGTAAAATGGCTGTATTCATTTAAGCATGGTTAAGAAAAATAATTATTTACAAATAATCACCTCACATCATTTTTCTCATACTTAAGAAAATACATGATTTCAAATTTTCCCTCCCACAAACAGCAAAAACAGATTTGTTACAGTGACTTTTTTAAGAAGATATTTGGCTTTTCTGTCTTATTTAAATTCACACTTATCTTAGGAAACCTTAAAAGAGTTTATTTATTTTTAATTTATTTTATTGATTATGCTATCATAGTTGTCCCATTTCCCCCCTTCTATACCCCCCCGCATGCCCCCCGCCATTCCCCGCTCTTTGGTTTTTGTCCATGGATCGTATACATAAGTTCTTTGGCTTCTACATTTCCTATACTATTCTCAATCTCCCCCTGTCCATTTTCTACTTATTGTTTACGCTACCTATTCTCTGTACTTTCTCCTCCTCTCTCCCCCTCCCATTCCCCTGCTGATATCCCTCCATGCCTTATATAAATCCCTTTAACATTTCATATAATAATGGCTGGGTGATGATGAACTCCTTGAACTTGACCTTATCTGAGAAGCACTTTATCTGCCCTTCCATTCTAAATGAAAGTTTTGCTGGATAGAGTATTCTTGGATGTAGGTCCTTGCCTTTCATGACTTGGTATACTTCTCTCCAGCCCCTTCTTGCCTGAAAGGTCTCTTTTGAGAAATCAGCTGACAGTCTTATGGGAACTCCTTTGTAGGTAACTCTCCTTTTCTCTCGCTGCTTCTAAGATTCTCTCCTTATTTTTAATCTTGGGTAATATAATTATGATGTGCCTTGGTGTGTTCCTTTTTGGGTCCAACTTCTTCGGGACTCTCTGAGCTTCCTGGACTTCCTGGAAGTCTATTTCCTTTGCCAGATTGGGGAAGTTCTCCTTCATTAGTTGTTCAAATAAGTTTTCAATCCCTTGGTCTTCCTCTTCTTCTTCTGGTGCCCCTATGACCTGGATGTTCTGACGTTTACAGATGTCCTGGAGGTTCCTAAGCCTCTCCTCGCTTTTTTTGAATTCTTGTTTCTTCATTCCTTGCTGGTTGAGTGTTTTTCTCTTCCTTCTGGTCCACATCGTTGATTTGAGTCCCAGTTTCCTTCCCATCACTTTTGGTTCCCTGCATATTTCCCCTCATTTCTCTTAGTGTATTCTTCATTTTTTCATCTAATTTGCGACCAAATTTCAACCAATCCTGTGAGTGTCCCAATTACCAGTGTTTTGAACTGTGCATCTGATAGGTTGGCTATCTCTTCATGGCTTAGTTGTATTTTTTCTGGAGCCTTGATCTGCTCTTTCATTTGGGCCATCCTTCCCTTTCTCTGCACACCTGTTACTTTAAGGGGCATGGCCTTAGGTGTTCACCATGTCGCAGTGTTGTGATGCTGCCTGTGGGGGCCTGAGAGAGAACAACGGTGCTTGCTCTGTGCTCCGTGGGCTCCCAGTCACCTCGCGCGACACCCACAAGTAAATTGGGCCTCTCCAAGAGGGCTCCCGGGTGGGTGGGCCTATGCAGATCTAAGTCCCTGTAGTTCTCTCTAATGAATTCTGTCTCAATGCTGGGCGTTCCTCCCGCCACCGCCTCAACCCCCACAGGTGTTTTCAGTCGGTGGTTTGAGGCTTTATTTCCCTGCATTGGTGGGCTGCGTGGTCTGCTCCGCTCCCCAGCTTTTCCTCCCGGTCTATCTGCTCGTGAATGAGGGACCACCCGGTCTACCGGTCTCGGTCAGGTGGGTCCAGGTCGGCCAGCTGCGGGCCTCTCCGGGCAGCTGCAGCGTTGCCCCCACCGCTCCACAAACCGCTGGCTTGCTGAGCGCTCTCCGCCAGCTCCACCCCAATTACCGGTCTGGATGAACGTGTCTTCTCTAACTCATTGGTTGTGGGACTTCCAAACAGTTGGATTTCCTGTCAGATCTGGTTGTTTTTGTTTTTAAAATTGATGATTTCACTCTTTCGGTTGTGTGAGGAGGCATAGTGTGTCTACCTACACCTCCATCTTGGCCGGAATCCAAGAGTTTATTAACTAGAATGGCAACCCCCTACTCAACAGCACAGGTTCTGTGACTTTGGGCAAATTACTCAATTTGTCTACTTTCCTCAGCTTTCGAAGTGAAGATAATATAGTATCTGCTTCATAAGTGAATAACATAATTAAATAAGATAATGAATAAATGAGTGAAGTACTAAAGAAAACCAGTGTTTGACACATAATACTCAATAAATGTTAACTTGTTTTTATGTATTGGTCTTATAATCTAAGAGAGCTCCAAAACAACACAGGAGAAAAACACAATAAAAAAGAGATGACTGTTTTAGTGTCCTTGCTTCTTAAAACAATTATACCAACTAAGAAAGTGCTGACAGGCCATAGAAAAGTTATCAAAGGCATTTCCAAAACTATTACAATTCTGTGAAACTAACAAACAAAAATAAGAAACTCAAAGGACCTGTCCTTCAAAACAGACTGAAGGAATCTTAGAAAATTTGACATACCTATCGGGAAACCAGAGAATCAATCATGAGTCCAGCTTTGACATGGATGCTTTTACAAACAGGATGAAACTATCACAGTCCAAAGACAGTTTATTCTTACGCACCTAAAAGCACCATATACACCATACGATACGCAGTAACAGCTGAAGGTGTATAACCATTCTCACTTAGTCTAGCAGCACACTCTGGGAGAAATGAAGCTTGAAGCCAAAGAGAAAAAAAATAACCCTTGCCACCAGGGTTTAACCTTATCCAAAAAGGTTTAACTCTTGGGTATAACAGATAAAGATTAAACTTTGGTACATAAACTCAGATGCATATGAGAATTATAGCTAACATTTATGAAGCACTTACTACCTTCCAGGCATTATTCCAATTTTTTATATGGAGTAATTAATTAATCTTCAACATGGCATGAAATAGGCGTTTTATTGTTCCCACCTTATATTTCAAGGAATTCAGGCACAGAGAAATTAACCTGCCCAACTGTCAAGTTAACAGTGGCTAGTCAAAAACAGTTTGACTCCTGAGCCCAAGTTTTTAAATACTAGGCAAGGAAGAATGTTGCACAAACATGGATCATACACTTACATGAGGTCTGTCCAGAAAAAGTCCAGCCATTGTTCACATGACGAGAACAGTTTGCACAACGTCGATATAACCTGGGAGCCAAGGAGAGTGGACTGGAATGCACATGCGTGAACAATGATGACTTCACCGTACTAGTCAGTGGGGGTGGTAGACACCGTTGAGTGAGCATGAGCACTGTGTGGCCATGGCATTCAAAATGACTGAGTAAGTAGAGCAACAAATCTGCATCAGATTTTGTTTTAAGCTTGAACATTCCTCCACGGAAAGTATTCGGATGATTCAGAATACCGCAGCTATGGGCAACCGGCAATTGGCAGCTTCATCATGATTATATGCCTCCTCGTGCATCCTATCTTGTGCAGAGTTTTAGGGGGAAACATCAAATCACCCAGGTGACTCAGCCCCTATACAGCCCAGATTTGGTGCCCTGTGACTTCTGGCTTTTCCCAAAAGTAAAATCACCTTTGAAAGGGAAGAGATTTCAGACTATCGATGAAATTCAGGAAAATACAACAGGGCGCCTGATGGTGACTGGGAGAACTGTGTGAGGTCCCAAGGTGCCTACCTACTTTGAAGGGAACCGAGGCATTATTGTCCTCTGTACAATGTTTCTTGTATCTTCTATCTTCTTCAATAAGTTTCTATTTTTCATAGTACATGGCTGGATACCTTCTAGACAGACCTTGTATACTCTCTCTGAGGGTACTAAGATGCAGGTAGAGGGCTTTGGTTATGCATGTTTAAATTACTGAGAATGCATGGACTTGTATAATTAAACAATTTTATAATATCATAAATTTAGTCACACCTTTTGTGGGCTTTCTGTGGAATTCTATTTGATTATATCTGACACACAAATATGGCTGTGTCCTCTCTTAGCTTAAGTTAATTCATAACACTGAAAAATTCTTAACAATGAGAAGGAAGTGGTGAAAGTTCAGAATGAAGACAAGATAAAAATAGAGGTTGGTCACGCACAGTAATAGTATCCCAACCTTGGCCACCAATTACAGACTGGCCATACATATTCTATTATAAATACTTTTCACTAATATATTTTTATTATAATTTTATTTCTTACCCATTAAACAAGTTTTTTTCCATCTTCTTCCATATTATTCCACAGTCATGGATTAGGTTTCCTCTTCTCTATTACCTATGGAGAAAAACAATCTGTAAGGTGGGCAAGAGAAAAGTGATTTCATGAATTTCATTTATAAATTCAAAAAAAGGATCAGTATATTAAAATGCAATTTAATGAACTCCATACAAGTACTCAAAATTAATGCAGAAGATTGAAAAAAGCCGTGATCTTTTTTCAGCTCAGGGCAATCAAAGATTCAGTCACTAATGAACAGGCTGATTCATAAATGGAAGTAAAGGTTTATGTCCTGAAAAATACAGCTCTGCATTTGCTTTAGGTTTTAGAGATTATACATTGTCTTTACATATAACCCCAAACTGTCAGAAAAACCAAAACCAATTCACGGTAACAAAAATTCTTATGTATCAAAAGCTAAAATTATTTGTGCATAAGTGAAATATACAATAATGAAAGGTGCCATGGGGCGACCCCTTTGTGGTAGGTGGCTTAGTGCCTTTTAGGGACATAGCATGCTTTTTTAAAAGCAGCATGCACTCTATACACAAGGACATCAGATTAGTCAAAGATATCTAGAGCATAATATGATTTGGACAAATTACATGTGTACTCATGTTTTAGGCTTCTGACACTTTATTCAGAAAACAAGACTCAAAAAGCTTGAAATTAGTACACTGTCAGCCTATTCTGTCATCCTATAACTAACATAAGAATTCCTCTTAGAAGGAACTTTTCTTTGTGAAAGTATGTTCCCTCAATATGGGTCACCCCACCTCTCACGTCCAGTCCCTTGAGGTGAATGAATCCCTGCAGAATGGCTGTCAAGAGCCAAGAATGGTTGTCAAAAGACAAGGGGGGAAAAATTGTTATTTTATCTCTGAAAGGAACACAGAAAAGGAGGAGGAGAGGAAAGAAGAGATGAGTCAGTATAATGGAGCAAAGCCGGGATTAGATGGGGTGAAGTTCTCGGGTCAAGGGAGGCCTGAAAACATTTTGGGAATGGGGATGCTTTACTAGGGGAGTTGCATTAACGCGATGTAAGGCTCACCCCACCTCTGTCCTGTCTCCTTGCTTCAGTTAGGTGCACCAAATCCACAAATGTCCTGTGTGAATTAGGTCTTTCTACAAATTGGAGGAAGAACCCAGTTTCACATCTGAGTGCACCACAGTGCACATCAAAGGTGCAAGGTAAGAAAATAGGGGTCTAGGAGGCAGAAGTAACTGCTAGAAGACAAAACTCAGGAAATGCACAAATATTTTTTTTCTTTTTTTTCAAAGATTTTATTTATTTATTTTTAGAGAGAGGGGAAGGGAGGGAGAAAGAGAGGGAGAGAAACAGCAATGTATGGTTGCCTCTCACATGGGCCCCACTGGGGACCTGGCCTGCAACCCAGGCATGTGCCCCAACTGGGAATCGAACCGGGACCCTTTGGTTCCCAGCCCGCGCTCAATCCACTGAGCTACACCAGCCAGGGCAGGAAATGCACAAATATTTTTAGAAAGAGCTTACCATTTCCACACCTTCTAGCATGCAGATTTGAGGTAACCCTATCCAGGAGGCTAAGCCAACATTATGTGGATGGGGTTTTTATATCCTCAAAATTTCCCTCTTTCCTACCCAAATAATCCTACTTTCAATATAAGAACACCAAAAGATTAAAAGTTAACTTAGTATCATTTAAATCCAAGTTTTTTTTTTATTATTTTTTAATCCTCATTTAGGGATATATTCATTGATTTCAGAGAGAGAGGAAGAGAGAGAGAAAGAGGGAAACAGTGATGTGCTAGAGAAACATCGATCGGTTGCCCCCATACGCACACTGACTGGAGATCACCTGCAACCTTTTGGTGTTCGGGATGACGCTCCAACCACTGGCCAGGGCTGTTTCCAAATTATTTTAACTAATGCCTGGATCTCTCTAAAAGTTGACCACAATAATCAATTCTCTTCTAAACAGCACCTACGATATTTAATTACATGGAGTTTAGGCAGGCTTAAAAGCCCTATGAAACAATCATTAATTTAAAGAGTAATGACTTCAATAATTATGACGGTGATCTTGAAAACTGGGAAATTATAATAAATCAGCTTACTATTAATAAGACTCTACATATTCAAATATTTTCCAGCTAGGCCCCACTTATATCATTTAAACTACTGCAATATACTTTTGAATGGGGAAGGGAAATTACAGAATATGTATATAAAATAAATCACTACAATTAGAAACAAACAAAATGTGGATGACCTCCTTGGGGTGTCCAACTTTTTGGTGTCTCTGGGCCACACTGGAAGGAAAAAGAGTTGTCTTGGGCCACACATTAAATACGCTGCGACACGTAATCACAAAAAAAGTTAATGTTTTAAGTAAACATACGATTTTGTGTTGAGCCACATTCACAGCCACCCTGGGCTGCCTGCAGCCCTCAGGCCGCACGTTGGACACCCCTGCAATGGTCTTTGAAATAAGGTCCCCAACAAACATATTCAAGCTGATCTATTAATGAAATTTGCTGAACTCCTAAGCTTTCTGGTGTCATGCAAGGCAAGATGTAGATAGTAACAGAGACCAGTTATCATCAGGGTATCCACTTTCTAGCACAGACCGTATGCAAGTTACTTAACTTCCTTAAGCCTGTTTTCCCATCTACGTCATAGCACTGGTGTAAGGATTAAATGTGAATACTGGTAAAATGCTAGGACACTGCCTGGCACATAGCTGATAATCCTTTATCTCTTTACCTTTAGTATCACTCCGAGTAGTTAATAATGCAAAAGAAACATAACATTTTATATTTCAGTGCAACAAAAGACGCAAGATCTGCTGACTTTACTGTTCTAAGATTCTAAATTATTAGTTTGGCATGGATTTTACCCATTAATGGCTCTGAATAATGATTTCAGTTCAAATTCAGGACCTCTGCACAGAAATTGCAAAACTGACAGATTTATGGTTTTCGGTGAAACACAAAGTGTGCTAAGTTTGCATTTACACCCTCTGACTGTGGTTAAGAATAACGTAGTGGTAAAATCTAACTTCACTTGCCAAATAAATTTCCTTCCTACCATCCTTTTCTCTCTCCCCTCCCTCCTTCTCTCTTTCATTCTTTTAATCTTCATCTGAGGATATGTTTATCAATTTTTAGAGAGGAAGGGAGGGAGAGAAACATTGATGTGACAGAGAAACATCGATCACTTGTCTCTTGTATTCACCCCTACCAGGGGTCAAACCCATAACCTAGGTATGTTCCATGACTGGGGACTGAACCCGAAATCTTTTGGTGCATGGGACCATGTTCAACCAAGTAAGTCATCTGGATACAGCTGGATTGATTTCTTATAAGCTGTTTATTAAAATGGTTTTTTTCCCACCATTAAGCATGGGTTTATGAAGCTGTTATATAGTACACATGAAATGACAACCTGGACTGTGAGCTCCCTGAGGACAATGTTGTTTCTCATTCATTTTTATGTACCATTGTCTTTATATTGTGGTTTGAATGAATCACTGATAGAGGACCCCCTCTTTTAAATTTATCATGACTAGGCAGGAATTTTGTACTAAGGGAGAAATTTGCTCCACAAGAGAGACATGATCCACTTTTTTTTGTAAGAGAAAACTGAGGCCCAGCAAAGTTAAGGGATTTGCTGGAGGTCCCAGTACTGCTTCAGGTAGAAATCAGGCTAATCTCAGTGACTCCTTAATCCTGAGCCACTTCACAAAGGGATTCAATTTGTTCATGTGTGTTTCTAAAGACAAGGTCTTTTGATGCTCAAAGAAAATCCAGCAATATCAGGGGGCCTTTGAGGTTTTTTCCTCAAAATATATCCCAGGGTGAATGGGTAGGGGTGGGCAAAGCAGAAGACTCCAGTGCAGTTCCTGAGCGGAATGCTTCTGCTGATGGTAGAAGTCACCAGCAACGGTCAGCTGGCTAGCTTTCCTGGAAGTCTGCAAAGAGACCCAGGCATTGGTATGTTTAATAGGTGCCCTAGGAGATCCTTGTCATCAAGAAAATTTGGTAGATAAAAATCTAACCTGTGCCCTGGCTGGTGTAGCTCAGTGGATTGAGCGCGGGCTGGGAACCAAAGGGTCCTGGTTCGATTCCCAGTCAGGGCACATGTCTGGGTTGCAGGCCAGGTCCCCAGTGAGGGCCATGTGAGAGGCAACCATACATTGCTGTTTCTTTCCCTCTCTTTCTCCCTCCCTTCCCTTCTCTCTAAAAATAAATAAATAAAATCTTAAAAAAAAAAAAATCTAACCTGTGACTAAGCATAAGGCCTTTAGAAAGTCAATCAACTCTAAAAAGAACTAAAATAATTATTTTATTCAGTTGTGTTCTCACTGTATACAGAAAGGTTTTTTCCTTCAATGAAAAGGCTTTTTAATGCGTGTAATTATTGCTGTTTCTAAAAAATACCCTAACCACGGTGTTCACTTCTGGTGAAACAATCCCAGGCATCAGAAAGGGCCTGTGCGTTTATTTTCCAGACTGGAATGGAACGGCTCTCCTGAAATACCCCCAGACGCACTCGTGCACGCGCATGAGCACGCACACACCGTTTCTCTTAGACTGAAACTCTGTTTTCCTAGCTGCAGTGCAGATTGCATTTTGTTTTGTTTGAATCATCTGACATTCATATATGGATAGCTGTTCATATGTGCTTGTTTTTTATTAAAACAAGAAGCTTTAAAAATAAATACATACATTTAAGTTCATCACAAAGTTTACTTCTTAGGTCATATGCTTTCTAACATTTATAATGTCTTTTAAATTAAAAACTTCACATGGCATTTACTACTGTAAATTGTAATTTTTATCATCTTTTCACAGATACATTTTGGTATTAGAACAAAATTTCCCATTCTCTCGTGGCCGCCTTAAATAAGAACAGTTGGGATCAATACAATGATGTGCAAGATCCAGAGTCTCGGACTGAGAGAAAGCCAAGCCCCACATGAGGAACTTTCTTCCCTAAATGTCTCTGTAATGGTTAGGATCATAAGGCTTTAGGAATCCACCTGCCTTGTTGATTGACTTTCATATCTCATAAGTGGTTAAATGGGTCTGTTAATTTATAAGGAGCCTAAGAACATAGGAAAGTAAAAAAGCCTTAGATTTAGTATCAGAAGGCTTGGGTTTAAGTCCCAGGTTATTCGCTTACTAGCAGTGTGTACTTGGGCAACCCGCTAACGTCAGGACCTCTAATCTTCATCTAAAAATGGAGATAACATCAACTCTTACTCTCTTTAAGGGTGCTGTGAAGATGAAATAAGAAAATGTGTGCCTAAGTGCATTATAAACTGACAAGAGCTGCACATGGGTTAGCTATTCTTTTCTTGCTACCAAAAGGAGCAAAGACTTGAGATTATTATTCTGGTGAGAAGAGGCATTGATACTTGAACATTCCAGGAGGATGAGCGGCATGCTGGGATAAAAGAGCCTGATCATTCAGGCACAGCTCAGGAATCCTAAAATGTGTTTGGTATCTGGGTCTTTATTTAGTTAAATAACATGTTGGTCTTAACTAACATCTTAATAAGGATTAAAGGGCATAAGATCTTAGCCAGATTGGGAATTCTTTCTCACAAAAAGATAAAATGAGCTAAAAGCAATAGCATGACATACTTGCACTGTCCCCAATCATCCAAGATAAATATATGCAAACCAAAGCCACGCCAAACCCTATGTAGTTCGCGGAGCCACAGTGTTAGCCACACACTGACTTTCCCTGTGGCACACACCACGGTCGCTATTCATCACGTGCTCAAACCTAATCCTGCTTTTTTATACTCCCCACACATAATATTATTCATTGGTAGAGTTCAGTCTGCCAGCATACATTCAAACCATTTTAAAACATTAATTCTATCATTACCAAGCACATTTATAAATACTATACAACAATTTTGTCAGCAGTGTGGCAATTTTTCTTGGAAGACGGCATTTATGAACATTTATTATATTCCTACTAGATACCATGCTGTGTCTGTTAATTCTCACAATGAAGTATCAATGGCACTTTACAAATGAAGAATGGATACTCAAATTGGTTATTAAATGACTAGCAAAGGATCACACAGCAAGAAAACAGCAGAGCCTAGACCCAAAATAACTGCTGTGAGTTAGTGCAATTCCAGTAATCAGTGCGAAAACAGGGGAGGTTTAGTTAAGTTCTGTGCCATGGTAAAACTTAGCTGGCAGTTGGCAATATCCTGAGACACTTTACCTGCCTTGTTGAGAAGTTATTGAGCTGTAAATTTACACTCCTCCTAGAGAAACAGTTTCTAACTTTAAAATTTAAACACAAAGACTTATTACAGCAGGTTGTGTTCAGAGAAAACACTGCAGAGGAAACATGAATTCACTAACTAGATTTAATAACTATTTTATAAATATCTCTTGAAGATCATATCTGAAGAAGTATCAAAGTTACTTGCCTTCCCAACATGAAAATATTTTAACTAAGAATTTTAAAGTATATTAGAAAAATGCTTCCTATAACCACAGCTCTTTTAAAAATTTAAGTTAACTCTAACCTACATATCACTACTCACTATACTACAAATACAAGCTATATTATTGGTTTTCCCTGAAAATTTAATTAAAAACTAATATTTAGAAGGGCTATGAAATGAACAATAGAAAGCTATAGTAAGATTTCAATAAACTGATGGACTACATTATCTGTGCCAAGCACTGAGATCTAAAAGCCTGGAGAACTTTCCAACAGAATGGTTCCAGCAGAAACAATATAGAACTTGACGGCTATACTGTTATCTGGTTAGTGTGTCCAAAGATACAAAATAAATGAAGATCTTAACAATACTCTAATTAGGTATAGTAGTTAAGAGAGCACGTTTAGAAGCCAGATTGGCTGAATTAGAATCCCAGTGGGACCAAATTCCAAGTTCCACGCCTCAATTTCCTCAACGAACTCATACAGTTGTTGGGGAGGTAGGATGTGTAATGTGCTCAGAATAAATGGCAAACAACCAGTGCTGGTGAGGATGTAGAGAAAGGGGAACCCTTTTGCACTGTTGGTGGGAATGCAGACTGGTGCAGCCACTGTGGAAAGCAGTATGGAGATATCTCAAAAAATTAAAAATGGATCTGCCTTTTGACCCAGCAATCCCACTTCTGGGAATATATCTGAAGGAACCCAAAGCACTAATTCCACAGAATAGAAGCATCCCTATGTTCACTGCAGCGTTATTTACAATTGTCAAGATATGGAAGCAGCCCAAGTGTCCAGGAATAGATGAGTGGATAAAACAACTACAGGATATTTATGCAATAGAATTCTACTCGGCCATAAAAAAGAAAATTTTACCCTTTGCAACAGTATGGATAGACCTGGAGAACATTATGCTAAGTGAAATAAGCCAGTCAGAGAAAGACAAATACCATATGATTTCACTCAGATGTGGAATCTAATGAACAAACTGAACTGACAAGCAAAACAGAGACAGACTCATAGATGGAGAACAGATGACAGTAGTGGGGGTGGGGGGAGTTAAGGGGTGGAGGGATTGAGCAAAAAGGAAAAAGGACTCACGGACATGGACAACAGTGTGGTGACTTTTGGGGGTTAGGGGGTATAAGAGGACTAAATGGTAATGGAAAAAATACATAATAAAGATTAAAAAAAAGAAGAAGAAATGGCATGAAGTAAATGCTCATAAATTTTACTTACTATTTTCCTGGTACTACCCTCTATAAAAAAATAAAATACATGTTGCCCAGGACATAGAGAAAAGGGAACCCTTATATATTGTTGGTGGGGATGTAAGTTGGTACAGCTACTATGGAAAACAGTATGGAGGTTTCCCAAAAAAATTAAAAATAGAACTATTACATGATCCAGCAATTCCACTTCTGAGAATATATCCGAGGGAAGCAAAAACACTGACTCAAAAGATATATGAACTCCCATCCCACATTCACTGCAGCATTATTTAAAATATCCCAGATATGGAAACAACCTACATGTCCATTCCTAAATGAGTGAATGAAGAAAATGTGAGATAAACACACACGCACGCATACACACATACACGCACAGGAATATTACTCTTTATTATTAAAAAAATAAAATAAAATCTTGCCATTTGTGACAATACGAATAAACTTAAGGGCATTTTGCTAAGTGAAATGAGCCAGAGGAAGACAAATACTGGGCGATTTCACTTGTGTGTGAAATCTAAAAAAATAAAACAAACCCAAACCAAACCAAACAAGAAATACACACACACACACACAAGCTCAGAGATATAGAGAACAACAGATTGGTGGCGGCCAGAGGTGGGGGTAAGGGTGAAGGGTGAAACGGGTGAAAAGGGCCAAAAAAGGCACAAACTTTTGGTTCTAAAATAAGTTAAGTCCCAGGGATCTAATGTACAGCACGGTGACTTTTGTAAACAATAATACATTGTGTATTTGAAAGTTGCTAAGAGAGTAATCCTTAGAAGTTCTCATCATAAGAAAAAGATGTTTTTTTAAAGTATGTATGGTGACAGATGTTAACTAGATTTATTCCATAGGTGATCATTCCATAATATATACAAATACTGCCATCACTATGTTGTATACCTGAAAATAATATAATGTTATGTCAATTACACCTCAATAAATAAAATAAAATATACATATAAAAAGACTGAAGGTATTTCATCACTGAGCTATTGTGCTTTCAAGTTGAGAATTTAAAACATAATAAAGAGATGCAAAATCCTAACTTTCTTGATAATAGCCAGGACAGTGGTTAACCCTGAGACCCCAGGGCACACGGGAGGATCACACAGGGAAATTTCACACTTACAGAATAGTTACCCCAGCTTTTAGTTTAATACTAGTCTTTAAAATGTACGTATATTTTTAAATGTATTTCATATCATATGCACATATCATATTTTGCAATAAAAAAAAGTTAGAAAAAATTAAACATACACTTCCAAAGTATAATGAGAAAACACGCATTGTTTAAGCTTAGATGAGGAAGAGAGAAAGAAACAAAGCTCTACCATTCTGAGCGTTCTAAGGTTACTTCAGATTATGTCTGCAATAGCTTAGCTCAGTCATAAAAAAATTTCCATTGGATTCCACTCAATCCCAAGAGACATTTTTCTTTGTTGGTCAGTTGTTATAAGGGGTCTCATTGGTTCACTGGGAGCCCCTATTTATGATCATGAAATCTGAGTTAGAAGGACTCCCAGAGTGCTTCTTTTCCAGTATGTTCACTTCCAGACAAGGGAACATTAGACCCCTCAGTTTCCAAACAGCAGGTTTTCCCCACTCTGCTCCCAGCTGTTATGGACTAGTCACCAATGTGACATAGAAAGGGGCCAAGCCCATTCTTTCAATTGCCTCGTGACAGTGACTAGAGAGAAGGTGAATTTATACCAACCATCAGGAATCAGTCAAAGAGTTAATATTACCCTAAAAGATGCTAGCACCTACAGAGGAACCCAGTGCCTCAGTCAAAGAACGTACTCCATAAATGTGTGTAAGTGATTTTATTAAAAGTATAAAACAGGGTTTCTGCACCATGGACTTTACATACAAATGAAAAACGCCAAAGAATTCTCGGTCAACATAGAATTTAGTGGGGTTCTGTGGCAAACTGTACAAAATACAGACTAGAGGAGGGAAGGAGAAATAAGACAAAAGGTTTATGTAGCACGGGGTAAAATGTAGGAAGAGGTCTTGGAAAAGAAGAATGGAGAATTTAAAAATTGGTACAGAAACCATTCCATGATGTCTCCAAAGAAACCTGTTGATGTTTTTACAAAACCTGCTTCCTTTTTCCACATTATTTAAAAATTGTAACAGGCATACTAATTTGTTTTATCTGTTATAATTATATCAGGAAAGAGTTTCTGCCTTCCCCACAGAGAACTTTTGGAAACTACTGAGAAGGGAACAGTAGGAGGAGAAAAGAAACCTTTTAAATGCGTGATATAAATTCTTCAAGACAGCCGCATACGTAAATAGTAAGACAAATTTTTTAAAGTTCACCAAAATGAAACTAGACCTCCAAATATTAACAAGAAGAAAAACATTTAAAAATTCCATGACTGAAACCTAAAACCTACGCTAAATTAACAGGATATCTGGGTGACGTAAGCAATGGATAAAGGACTCCTACCTTCCAGTTACTTTAATGAGAATAGAACCATACTGGAGAAGGAACAGAACAGCGAGGAGACTCCGCTCTAGTTCAAGTCCATGAGTGAACATAAGTGCGGCACCTGAGAACTGAAAGAGGCGTCTCAGTTTCCACATCTGCAAAAGGAACAGTGACGTGACTAATAACCTTAATGTTATCTACCTATAAACTTTCCAAAGTCATTCGGATGTCATTCTCTTACAGCAAGCTATAGGTTAGGCATTAATCCACAAACCAAAATGAATTTATGTCTTATACAAGTCTGCTACTGTAGCAAAAATTTGCAATTGCTGTAAGCCAGTGATTTCCAACCTTTTTCATCTCATGGCACACATAATCTAATTTCTAAAATTCTGTGGCCCACCAAAAATACATTTTTTGCCAATCTGACAAAAAAAGAGGTATAATTTTGATTCATTCACACCAGACAGCTACTGTTATATTGGCTGTTGTCATTTTTTTATTACAATGACAATCTATGGGAAACGAGGTCCATACCCCTGACTAAGCAGTGAGACATTGCTGGTTCTAAAAACTCTTGTGGCACACCGTGCGCCACGGCACATCGGTTGAAAATTGCTGCTATGAGCAATTCCGCTATGAAGTCTCGTGTTGAAACAGAGCATTAAAGAAGTAGGCTTGAATTTTCTATGAAACACTGAACACCTGCACTTACCTTTGCTCTCTCCGTACCTCCATTAAAATGGCATTAAAAACATAAAATACACAAAGACCAAGAATAGGGAACAACTACAACAAAGGTTTTGGAAGTTGAATAGCAAATGGATAAGTTATTTGAGCAAAGAAAGCAAAAGCTAAGGGCACGTTAAGGGGAAGCCCACAGCCGACTGAGCTGTGCTGAGATCAACCAGGAAAACTCAGAGTGCCTCAGAAAGAGCAGACTGCAGGCAGGCCTGAAAAAAGGAGAACAGGGTGCCAGCTCCACCCCAAGATTCCCACCTTAACTCCAGGTATCTCCTGGTCAGCAGAGAGAAAGTTTGCTCTCTGGAAACTAAAGGGCACTGGACTTAGGTACCACTAGGGGTAGCCCTACCAGTCTAAAAGATGGAGATTAATGGAAACCTAAAAGTTAAATATCCCCGGCTCTTTCCCTACTCAGCTCCCCAAATGTTGCAGCCAGGTGTGTAAGCCAATGACCGGAGCATTCTCTCTAGGGAAGAACCTGGCCAAGAGCAAAACACCTACAAATACTGACTGCCAGAGGTAATTTTTGCCCCCAGCCCCAAAAGTTAGGTCCATGGCTAATGACCTTATAATAAAGACCACCAGTTTACTTTCAGAAGCCCCCACTGTGGCAAATTCAGTTTTCAATTTTTCCATGGCTCATTCTGGAATATGAGTAAGATACCCAAGGCTATACATTTAAGGAAATTCCCTAAATGAAACACTAAAAAAAATGATCAAGTAAATTTAAGGAAACAGAGATGGTACAGGAGGCTGAAAAAATGTTTTAAAATTATAATTAACATACTCTGAGAGCCATTTCATTCCCCCACAGAGAATGAAAACAAAAATAGAAAACTATTAAAAAGCAACATTCAGATACTCACAAAAATTGAAAACAAGATAGAAAATATATAAAATTTATTAGAAGAGTCTGAAGAGGAAAGTTCAAGACACCTTCCAGAAAGTAAAACAAAACAAAAAGATGAGAAATAGAAAAGACAGGAAAATTAAAAGACCCATCAGTCCCTAAGTTCCAAATACAAATAATAAGAGTTCTGGAGAGAAAGAACTGGAAAACTGGGGAATCTGGTTTGAATTTAAGAATTCAAGAAAATCCCAGAAGTAAAAAAAATCTGTTTCCAAACCGAAGAAGCCCTCGGTGTGCCAAGCACAGGAGATAAAACAAGGCCCACAGGAGTCTGATTATCATCAGGGACAAAGATAAGATCCTAAAAGTAACCAAGCAGGGGGAAAAAAACCAAGACTCAGAACACCATCAGACTCTCCTTAGCAATTAACAGAATAAACCAAAAGAGCAATGCTTGTTAAACTCAGAAAAAATACTGTCCAATCTAAAATTTGATATCCAGGGAAACTATAAATCCAGCATGAGAGAAAGTGAAGACATAGTCATACATGCAAATTCATAAATGTATATGCCATGCTCCTTTTTCTTTGGAACTTTATGGAGGAGCCGCTTAAAGTGTAAGCAATAAAGGAGGAAGCTATGAAGTCCAGGAAACATGGGATCCCATCATAGGGAGGAGAAGGTATATACCTAGGATTTGTGGGAAGGTCGATCCCGGGACAATAGCTGTGCAGATCTAGAAAACAACCTGTACAGATTTTTGAAAATAGCAGTCTAAACCCACTGTTTATAAAAATGTCATTAAATATCAAAAGAAACCTCAAAGGGTGGAAAATGGAGGTACCTGTAAAGACATATTATTGCAGAGGGGAAAAGCAGGTAGTATACTTTTTATGCTATATATGGATAGGCTTCACATTGATAAATATTACATTTTAAAAGACCCTTGATGGCTGGGAGGAGAAAATGCAGACAACTGTAATTGAACAACAATAAAGTACTTTTTAAAAAAAAACCCTTGAAAGTCTTAAAAAGATGTTTTAAAATCACACCTAAAAATAAGATTTGTCAAGCAAGATTTCTGAAGAAAAAAACATAATGAGAGAAAAAGAAATTTTCAAGGCAGAGCACTATCAAAACATTTAGAAAACTCTGTATCTTAGCATAAAGTGTGACTTTGAAAAAAATTAAGAGCAGGAAAAGATGTTTTGCTGATACTCGAAAGTCATAACCATACTACCAACAAAAAAAAAGAAAAATGAAAGAAAAAGTTTAACATGTTATATATTATTGGGAAAAGTTCATGGTTTATGGCTGTGTCAATCACGTCACAAATTAAATTTCCTTCTTCACTCAGTCAAGCAGATGCTAAAGCAAAGTCAACAGAACAAACTGATTGCATCACGTTTTAGTCAGAAATGAAAACACTTAAAAACCTGTATTGCTTCCTCAGGAAAGGAAAGCACAAGTGCTGTGAACCCTTCGGAACGAGGAAGAAAACCTTCTGAGTCACTTACTCATGCTTTCCTGAAGAGGAACAAATCGTAGTGGGGCTCGTGTACAAATCAGAAACAACTGCTGCCCAGCTTTCTCTAAGACCCTAAGAAGTGGCATCTCAGGGAATATAATTTTCCCTATCCTCAAATACTTCATATCTATATTTTCTGTGGCCCTTTCACAGAGAAACTGGGAGTGTAATATGGCACTTATTTATCATATTTAATGTCATCTCTAAGTGTCAATGAGTGTTAAGTCCATAGTTATTAATCAAGTGATGCGTTCTCCATGGACAGGCAAGCAGAGGTGTTGCCTGCTGTTTACTCAGTTTTCTGACATCTAGAACACTGTAAACACGGGAAAACAGCTGGATCATCATAATCTCCTATTGATTTTTGTCCAGGGTAATTTTCTAAAAATCTAATAGGCTAAAGTACCTTCTGACCAGATCTATTCTGGTAAACACTTGCTCTCAATTTTCAGCATAAATAAAGACAATGAGATGAGATTAGCTAGGTGGATTACAATTGTAGCATATTTTATAGCCTTCAAGTCGAATGCTTAAAAATAATTTCTTGCAATCAGGAAGAAAACAATACTTTAAGCTTCTACATAAAGTATGATATTCTTCCCTTTTTGAAGTTTGAGAAAATACATTAACATCTTACAAAATATAATGCATAACCAAAAGTTCCTTGAGCTTAAAAAAAATATTAGCGCTGGCTGGTGTGGCTCAGTGGATTGAGCGCCGGCCTGCAACCAAAGGGTCACCAGTCTGATTCCCAGTCAGGGCACATGCCTGGGTTTCGGGCCAGGTCCCCAGTAGGGGGCATGTGAGAGGCAACCACACATTGATGTTTCTCTCCCCCTCTCTCTCCCCTCTTCTCTTCTCTCTAAAATAAATTTAAAAAAATAAAATAAAATCTTTATTAAAAAAATAAAACTGATTTTCTCTTTTAAAAAATACTGTTCATTGTTTTATGCTTATTTCACAGAAAGGAAACAGCTAACTAAAATATGAAGAAATGCTCAAACTCACAAAATATAAATTGAGACATCATTAAATGGCAAAAATCAGAAACGTGGACAATACCAGGTGCTGGGGTGGTGGGGAGTACAATGCCCGTGGGATGGAAACTGACTCAACAGCTTGACAATACTTATTACGCCACAGTGCCCCTCCGGAGTCTGTATCCCGAAGACATTCTCAAACCCGTCCCTGACAGACATGCACAAGGCTGTGTATTGGTAGCGCTGTTTCTGGTAGCCTAGGCATCCATCGCTATGGGAATGGATACACACCATGGAATACTAGACTGCAGTTAGGACCAATTAGCCAAATGTACATCTAAAAACATACATGGCTCTTAAATCAGTAATTAGTGAAAAAAAAAACAACAACAACAACAACAAGCAGGGTCTATAGCATTTTTTACAGGAAGAATTCTATAGCCAAATTCTATAGTAGTGTGATATAATAAGGAATTGTGGAATTAAAGGCACATACACAGAAAAAAATCACTAAGTATTTTATAAAGATGCATATAGAATGAAGGACATACGGCAAACACATCAGAGAGGGTGCTTGTGGGGTGGGAGAGGAAATTGGGCACAGGAAGGGGGCTGAACAGAGGGCCTTTATACAGATGCCAGACTGTACCCAAATCACAGAGCATGGAGTCCAAATTCAGAATATCTTCATTCATGCATATATTAATTTATTCAATAAAAATTTATTGAACACTTCAAGTGCCAGGTACTGTGCTTAAATATAAACTTTTCTTATTATTTCTGAAGGATTTTTTTTAAATCCTCAAAAATATTTTATATGTTTTAAGATACATTTTAACTGGAAGTAGAAGGGGAAAGTAATTTTGATTAGAATATAGTATATATTACAGTGTGAGAAATTCATCATTCTTAAAATAGAGGAATTTAATTTTTATAGTATAAAAATTTACACTTATTTTTTCATCAAATATAAATATACCTTGAAATTTTTTAAATGACAAACTTAAATGAAGTTAAAAATGCAAAAAGAACTCTAAAGCCCTACAAAATTACACTGTCATATCTCAGTTTACAGGTAAAGCATCTTTTCTCGTGGCTCTCAGGAGTGAAACTATTTCTTTTTGGAGAATTTTTTCCTACTTTATTTGTTCCAAATAATTTTCCCACAAAAGCTATTTCAACAGCGCAGGAACACTTCTCGCCAGATTTCTGCTTTCTAGAAGATTTCACAAGCCGACTGCTGGCTGCCAATGCAGGTGTCGTAGCTAATATGCTCATTATACAGCGCTGATTAACACATTTGGTGAAAAGTGATATATCTATTCCACATCCCATGGGCACAGAAAATGATGCTTCCCCCCAAATTACCTGTTCCCCTCTTTTTACAAATCCCACATGTTAATATACTTACATGATAATATTGGTAAACAAAACCAATAGCAACGTGTAGGACATCATGTGTCTAGAGCTCTAATATTATAACTCTTCAGTACTTTTACATTATTTTAACCCTCACACAAGGATACATGTATTGATTTTAGAGAGAGACAGAGAGAGAAACATCGATGTGAGAGAAACACCAATAGGTTGCTTCTCACAAGCTCCCAAAGGAGGACCTGGCCTGCAACTCAGGCATGTGCCCTGACTGGGAATCAAACCGGCGACCCTTCAGTTTGTGGGACAATGCTCAACCCACTGAGCCACACCAGTCAGGGCAGACTAAGTGATATTATCATCTCCACTTTATAGATCATTTACAAATCAAATGCAGGCTCTTTTTATTACCTTTAAAACCTTTACCAGATGGCCTCAACCTCCGCTCTATTCCATCTTTCAACCATTACAGACATTTCTGACTCAAAAATACGACTGATGTTTCTCATGTGAGTGGATCAGTTCTTTCTCTGGCCAGCCTCCTCCCTCTTCTCCCTTACTACCACAGAGGTTTCCATCATGAAGATGTTCTCAGTTAACCGCTTCCTCACATACTTATGGAAAGTAAACAATACAGAAGTATGTAGAGTATACGAAGTGGCCATCTCCTCCCCCAAAAGGGAACACCTCAGTAACAGTCCTTAACCTTTCACAAAATTAGGAATATTCTGTAAACTTCATTCTATACTGTGACTTTTTAACTAACTTTATTACAGACCTCTTTCTACGCCAGCATACAGAGACGCACTGCGTTTTTAACAGCTCAGTGGCATTCCACTGTGTGGACCCCTCGTACGTTACTTCACCAGCCCCTGAGGAGCTTCGTTTTTTGCTATAACAAACAATGCTATAAAGAAAGACTTTGTACTACAGTTGTCATGCAATTGCATGAATATATTTATAGGGCAAATTTCCAGAAGTGGAATTGCTGGGTCACAGGGAATGCACATGAATTCCAATAGACATTGCTGAATTCACCTCCAAGGAAACTTACATTCCCACCAACAGTGTGTGAGAGTTCCAACTTTCCCATTTCCTCATTCACAACTGGCTATCATCAACTTGTTTCATCTTTCAGTCGGATACACAAAAAGCAGTAATTATATGTTTTATTTTACATTTATTTAAAATATTAGGATTACTGAATTTATAGCTTAAACAGATTTTGAATTTATTATTAGTTACAGGCTAAGCTAAACTGCCTATGGAGAGTAAAAAAATTCAAGAAGCATGTTAACAATATAACTGGAAACTGGTCATGTTTAACCAATTTGGGATTTTAGCAGGGAGTAGACAATGAGGCCAAGCACAAATGAGTTTGATCTCTTCCTTAAAGTATACATACCTTTCAAGTGAAATGCACTGCTATCAGTTCTTCAAGCTATGCCATACATTTTAGAAATGTTTCTTTTAAAAGAGTATATTCAGGCCCTGGCTGACGTGGCTCAGAGGGCTGTGCCAGCCTGCAACCGAGCTGGTGGGATTCCCGGTCGGGGCACACGCCTGGGTTGTGGGCCAGGTCCCCAGATGAAGGCATGTGAGCGGCAACCAATCAATGTTTCTCTCTCACATCGATGTTTCTCTGTCTTTCTCCCTTCCTTCCCTTCTCTCTAAAATAAATCAATAAATTCATAAATAAAATCTTTAAAAAAAGTAAGAGTATATTCAATTCCATAGTCATGTATTCACTTTCCCACCTTTACTTACTAATACTTTACGTGATCAGTCCACTTTGATATTTTACTTTTATATATGTTGCTTAAAAATCTGACCGTTAACCTCTTGTAGATGTTACAACACAAGAATGCTATTCGTTAATTAATATCCAGCCATGAACTTCCAAAATAATTTGGACAATTGATCTAGGTTGTTGGGTTAGAACACAGAAAAAAAGGAGAATAAAGGAAGTAAATGTGAGCAAAACATGCAGCCCCACACACTCCACGAACGCTCATGTAAATGCAACGTCCTCTGTTCAGGAATGCTGACACACTGCCGAAGGCTGGATGTCTCTGATTGTAATGCTACCAGCAATGACGGCTGAACAGAGCTGTTCACACATTTTCTCACCTGATTTTCTCTGTGGCCACATCCAGCAACAATTTTTTGTCAGGGGGACTCTAATTAACTCTAATGGGGACTTTGATATTATTATTCTGTCCTTAACTACAAAAATAAGTACCACAAATTATTCAGAATACTAGAAAGGTTTTGGCTCAAAACTAATAAATCGGCAAACCCCTCTCTACCCTTCCTTTAGTTTGCAATTAAACTTATATTCCTCACTGAACAAACTGATCCTTAGGACTTTATCTCAACGTCAGAGCTCCTGCCACTTTAACATACCCACATCCAAGTGAGCACAGGACAGATACTACACATCACCTTTCCCACGCCAGAGACTGAAAGAGATAGACCACGGGGCAGGAGAGGGCAGGACACCAACATGACAAAGTGCTCAAGCCAAGCTATAAATGATCTTTTGGCCACGCACAGCTGCACTGTGAAAAAGCTGAAGCAAAGCAGGGCCTGTCCTTCCTTTGGATGGATTCGAGCGTCACATAAAAGCATCTTCCTAACTCGCTCGCAACAGTGCTGCCACCCTGCCCACCCCTCACCTAACGTGCCCAGCGAGAGGAGGACTGCAGGGTTCTAAAGACAATGACCAGAAGCTCTGTACTCTGACAACGGGAGGGAGCAGTGAGGACCAGCTTTCCGGGCTCTAAACTACGCCAGACGGCCCTGCTAATCCTCCCCAAATCCCACAACGACAGGGTGGGGGTGGGGACAGAACAGAAAACAGCCCAAAGTTGAATCAAGGACAGTTGCTCTGGATTATAGGAGGTCGTAACATTTTTATTTAAATGGAGGGGGAGGGGTGAAGGGGCAGGACACAGACAAAAGCCTGTATCTTTATAAAAACACAAAAATAAATTTTAGCTTTGATCCTTCTGATGTGCTAACCAACATCTGCCCCCAATCATTTGCCAGCCAAGGCCGCACGGAAGGCGCCGGGTAGCAGGCATTCTCACACAGTGAGGCTGGAAGAGATGCTACTACAGTGTAAATTACTAATTAGCTCAATAGAAGACAAAGAGAGAAAATACCTGTCACAGAATGCTGTTTACAACATGACATATGATAAAAACAGCCCTGAACATTTCAGAAAAGTGCCTTACTTTTCAGACTTCTATTAGCATGTAAATGGCAAAGGAATAGTATTATAGTCTTTAAAAACTGCCCATACCTCACAGACAATAGTGCGTGACTGGGAAGAATGCTTTCCAAATAATTTGTAATTTTCTCGTCCTTACGAAAGCAAAGTGTTTTTAATTATTACAATCAGGTTTAATAAGAAGCTACATTTTATCAGTTTCATGATCACTTAAAATGGGGGAAAGGAAAAGAAGCTTACAAGTGCTGTATTTTACAGTTGTCGAAATACAGATAATAGTGCTTTCACTGAAATCAGACAGGCCTCATCTGCAGGTCACGCCTTTAGCAAAAGGACAGGCTACCATTTTCATAATAAAGATTGGGGATAAGCTGGAAGGTGGCAGTGGGGATACGGGTCAGTTAACATGACAACAACTAAAAGGACTCCCAAAATTTAAGTTATTTGGGGGAAGGTAATAGAATGTTACCATATTTATATTCATTCCCTTACCACAAAGCAAAACTATTTGTATGAATTGCAACCAAAGTTCTTATACATTTTGCACTTAGATCTTTTCCAGCCCTGGCTGGTGTGGCTCAGTGGATTGAGTGCCAGCCTGAGAACGGAAAGGTCGCAGGTTTGATTCCCAGCTAGGGCACGTGCCTGAGTTACGGGCCAGGCCCCCAGTTGGGGTGTGTGAGAATCTGATGTTTCTCCCCTTCTCTTTATCTCTCTCCCTTCCTCTCTCTAAAAATGAATAAATAATATCTTTAAAAATAGACCTTTTCTAACTCCTTGAAGCTACAAAAAGATCTTCAAAATATGTCTTAGTCGTGGTGTTGAACAGCCCTGTGGCTCCTGTTGGCACCCGCACATCAATACCTAGCATATCCTAACATCCCACCCATGTGTGAGCACACCACGCCCAGTGCCAGGGAGGTCCCCAACAGAGGGATACACCAGGACAGTTTTCGCTGATGTGGGAGGGGCCTACAAACTCACGATTCACAGGTAAAATACTGTTTTTCAGAATAGAGTGACGAAAACAAACCATAACACCACAAAATCCACTGATTCCTCGGCTTCACATGTTTGACTAAAATCAAATACATACCAACTTGCTGATACACTCAAGACATTCTTGCCTTCTCTTTTAAAACTTAAGGCCTTCATATCCTTTTTTTTTTTTTCAAATTTACTTGTTTAAAAATAAGTGAGGTTGGGCAGAGGAGGGCAAAGGGAGAAAAACTGTGACAACTATAACAGAATAACAATTTTAAAATGATCAATAAAAAAACCTCAAGTGAGATAAAATGATAAAGGAAATAGGGCAAATGAAAACAACTGGTCAATTTAAGTAAGGGTATATAGAAGTTCCTTGTACCATTTTTGCAACTTTTCTATAAATTTAAAACATTGTAAAAAAAAAATCAAGTCACGCCCAAAATATGGAGTATAACAGCAGATGTTCTCTCCTAGGGTTGTTGAGTTTCAATCAACTGACATACTTAGCTCATGCTGGACACTTAGTAAACACTAATTATTAGTTATCTTTTTAAAAGAAAGGATCAACTATATCAAATGAACCACTCTGGTGGGGGATGTTGATAACGGGGGAGGCTACACATGTGTGGGGGCAGAGGGTGAATGGTAAACCTCTATGCCTTCCCCTCAATTTTGCTGTGAACCCAAAAATGCTCTAAAAATATAAAGTCTTGCCCTGACTGGTGTGGTTCAGTGAGTTGGGCATCACCCCACAATATGAAAGGTAGCTGGTTCCCTGGTCAGGGCACATGCCTGAGTTGTGGGCCAGGTGCCTGGTTGGGGGCGTGAGGGAGGCAACCGACTGGTTTCTCTCCCTCCCTTCCCCTATCTCTAAAAAATAAATAAAATCTCTTTAAAAGGTCTTAATTTTTAAAAAATGAGTACATTAGTGTACTTAACCAAATTAAAGCATGCATAAATGTCCTTAGTCTATTATTTACAGAGGCAAACAAAGAGAAGATAGTAGTCAGCAAGAGTCTGAAAAGAGATTGCTTATGGACATCTGCACTGAGTTCCATTTTTCCTCAATGGCAACAATCTTTCAACTACAAACCTGTAGGGTATGTGAGAAGTCCAAAGTCTTTTTATAGCTAAAAAGGTAGACAGGTAACCATTAATCTGCAATGCCATTATACATTTTTTATTGTTTTGGGGTCATTTTGTGGGTTTTTTTTTGTTTTGTTTTCATTTCCTTATTAGTTTTTTTTTTTTTTAAGATTTTACTTATTTATTTTTAGACAGAGGGAAGGGAGGGAGAAAGAGAGGGAAAGAAACATCAATGTATGGTTGCCTCTCACATGGCCCCCACTGGGGACCTGGCCTGCAACCCAGGCATGTGCCCTGACTGGGAATCGAACCGGCGACCCTTTGGTTCGCAGCCCGTACTCAATCCACTGAGCTACACCAGCCAGGGCAGTCATTTTGTTTTATAAATACAGTTTTATAATAAAAAAAATAGGAGCATGTAAGAATCTTGACATAATCTTTGCATTAGACATGACCCTTAAGGTGTCTGTCCCAGGTTCCCTATCCAGGGAGGACCTGAGAAACAGTTAATAAAAGAACCACAGCAACAATTTAAGTACTGACAAACAAGACCAATTACAGGATTAAAATAAACCAGCACTGTTTAATCTGGAGAAGAGCGCAGTAAAGGATGACTTCACAAGTCAAGTAGATATAATACCAGTAGATATACTACAATGAATCTGAGTCTGGGCTTTGCCAGCAAAAAGCCAAGATTCAAATCCTATCCCCCATGTTTCCCTTATTAAAACAAACACACACAAAAAAACTATAAATAAATAAATTGTTTAGTTACTACTTAACCCAAGTATTGTTCATAATAAAAGATTATCAGCTATCTTTTAGTACAAATAAAATGTCTGTGTATAACCTTGGGTAAATCACTTAATCTCAAGGAGCCTCTATGTCTTCACCTGTAAAATGGGAAGGGGAACAGCGCCAAGCTCAGGACTGATGGGAGGAGTAAATGAGTTAAAATCTGCAAACAGTTTACAACTGTGTCTGACACAAAAGCACTACACATGGTAGCTACTCTTATTAAGTTTATGAAGAACTGGCATCTTCTTAATATTATATAGTAAGCCAATATTTTTACTCAAAAATTGAGAATGGAGTAAGAGAATAAATACAAATATAGCATTAAGTGTGTGCTGGTTAGACAGAAGGCAGGCTCTCCTTATACAGAAAATAATTAAATGCTGGAAAAGATTATCTACAAAGGTTCCTACGTTACCTCTGAAGATTTACGAAAATAGGATAAATTTTTCTCTACCTGGGATAATTTAAGTGGGATGTTGTCTGAAGTTGCAGGGTAAACTACAGGTCCTTTCAAGGTTCCGTCCCATCCAAAGAATCTACGATTAACCAGAAAAACATTTAATTATGTACAACCTATTTATTCAAATCTGAAAACATAAACTTAAAAGCTTTTTGCTTAGCAAATAATATGATAAACAAAATAAAGTTAAATTGAGTAGAATTCTACCAATGAACAAAGGAAAATAAAGGTTAAGTTTATCACTGGAGTCCTTACTGATAAATTGTATTAGTTGAGCCAAAAGATTATCCATTTTCAGTTTTAGGAATACCAACTACGCTACAACTGTTCACAGACAACCGACGATTTAGTGCGCGATGGCAGCATATGGAAAAAAGAGAGGACCCAGACACTCTTCCCCTTGCTTAATCTTATAGCTTGTGTTTTCATCTTTATTAATATCAGTAAGTCTAAAATAACATATAAGAACACCAACTATAACATGATTACATTATTAAAATGGCAACACCATACACAGAATACCACCTAGTAGTAATTCCAGACCAAACACAGATGTAAAGAAAAAATATGCACACACGCCTCACAGAAACACACAACTCATACCAAAGTTACTCTGCAACGTGAAAGTTAATATTTCAGACTAACCCCCTTAACTTAGGAGCAAAAGTAGTCATTTTTAAAAATCCTCTGGTAACTGCTAAATCAATCTAATCGCCTTGAGCGCCTGCTTAAAGAATCTAGAATACAGGAATACAGCTCACAGCTGCATTCAGAATTAAGATTCCAAATTATTTATATGTATTAATAACCAGCATTTCTGATATGCACAAATCAAAATTCAATCTTTGCTGTTACAAATGCCTTCAATCTAATTTTTGCTTTTATACAAATACCCACAAAAACAGTGGCAATCCAAAATTTACACCACTTTGAAAAAAAAAATCTGTGTGTATCTGAAAGTACACTAATGAAATAATCTCAAATAAGATTATCAAGAATAGTTTGCATTTTTTCCCTAAGTAAATTATATCCTATCCTTTGGCACCATCAAATGCAAAGTACAATTGCTCATATTCTTAGCTAAATGTAAAAGCTTCAGAATAAAAAATCATCGAAACACATACTCAGGAAGAATAACCTAAATTTTGTCTCAAATTTCTTATCTTCCTTTTAATTTCCAAAAGTGTCTTAAAAATCAAAAGCTTCTAGAAAATTTATATTAAAATGGCCTTCCTGACTCACACCTACAAAACAGGAGAGGGAGTGGAGCTGTCCGAGCTCCAGCTTGTATGACCTTATCGAGGCTTTTCCCCACGATCAAAATTATTCATAAATTCATTATTTAACCTGAATGATAAATCCCACTCCAAAATCCTCCACTACTCTACAAATCTCCCTTTCTTTATTCCATTTTGCCAAGTGGGTGAGTTACCTACTCCGGTCTGAAATGTCCCACACAAAGCTAAAGGCAGCTTGGGAACTCAAAGCCCTCGCAGCCCTGATTTAAATCTCAATCTCTTCCCCAGCAAACTTCCCTGGGTGGTTATTTGCCTTTCTCTGAAATGATTTCTCAGTATTCTCCAGCCACCAAACACAAGTAGGCAGAAATCTGGTAGATTATCAAAACAAAAAGATGTTCAGATTTATTTGGGTAACAGCAGGCTCTTCACTGAAACCCAAAATGCTGTGGCTGAAGCACTCCGCCTGCCCAGCACTTGCCAGGCACAACACTGCGACAACACCGCACTGTCACACCACACAGGCACAGCCGCACAGTCAAAAATGCACCCCATTTCCTAGGATGACAACCCTAGTGAAATGAACAGGTTTTCAGCACTGCGCTGATGCTTCAACATTCAGACAAGAACAAAATCAAATCAAAATGGGTCTCATCTTTTCAAAGTGGACATAAAAGTCAAATTAAAAGCAATGAAAAGTAGAAGCAGATTCAAGATTCCTTGAAGAAAGAGGTTTCTGGAATTTCCTACTTTTATGGACAAAAGGACTCACAGTTTGAACACAGTTCTCTTCTCAACAAAGAATTCCTATCCTGCACCCTCCCACCTTACTTACTCAGTTTTTACCCCTATCTCTAGGTCTCTTTTCACTCACCATGGTTCCTCCTCTTCGGCACCAAAGGCTCCCTACACTTGGTCCTTCACTACAGCATCTGTGCCCTTACCCATGCAGACCTTCTGGAGGATCTCTCCACAACACGAACATCTGATCCCCACTCCTGCACAGCCTGCCCCAGTTCTGCATCCATCAGGACTCCCCTGACTTCCCTTCACCCTGTTCTCTTCCCTGACTCTCCATCTCATCCGTTAAATCCTGGGGCCCATCTCTGCCTTGCTCCTTTCCACCTCTGCTATTAGCGCTGTCTCTTCACCTCCCTGTTTCTACCTTGGATCTTGCTGAACCTCGTCAATTAACACAATTCCCCAGTTACCCTGTCCCACACTGCCAGCACTTCTTACACCCTCACTCTCTTTTCCCTTCAGCCCTTCTGGTTCTCAAATTGTCCTATAAACGTCCTATCTCATCTCTGTCCTTTCACCCCTTCGTTCCACTACGCTCTTATTCCTAACTCCACCTGGTACTAGTCCAGTGTCTCATTCACCCTCCCTCACTTTCAAAAATTTACACCCTTTGCCCACCAACCCATACCTTTCTCAGAACCTCGCAGTTCCCACCCCACCGCCAGTCCTAGTCCTTCAGCTCATCTCGCTCTATACTAGTTCACACCCTTGTCACGTCTAGCTCTTAATCACTCTCTCCTCTGCTCCTAACTATTACCCCAGCTCTGCCCCTCCTTGCTGCCCACTTTACAACTCTTACCCCAGCACCCTTCACCCTACTACCCTCTCCTGCAAAGCTTTCCCCTTCAAATCCTCGCTCTTACACCTAACCCCGGGATCCCTCTTCCAAGCCCTGGTCTTCCTAACCTCATTCCCTGCTCGGCTTCCTTAACACCCACCCTGGTTTTTGCCTCCTTCCTACCTCCTTGGCTGCGTTCTCCTCTTGCCTTCTAACCCTTTCTCCCCTTAATCCTCATCTCGTTCTCAGCCCGTTCCCCGCAACCGCCCCCCAGGCTTTCCTTCTCCTCTTCTCCTCAAGGCTTTTACCCCAAACCCTGCCGTCGCCCACCCCGCCAAAATCAAGCGCCGGCGCGCCCGGACTGCCGGCTCTCGCCTCCTGCCGGCCCCCCGCCTCGGGCGCCCCCAGCCCGCCGGCGCCGCGGTCCCGCCCCCTGCCGCCGCTCCTCCCGCCCGTGAGGCGCGCGCTGCCTTTGTCGCCCCTCACCCGGTGTGTAAGGATTTTGCTTCTTTAAGGGGGAGGGCCAGGGTGCCGGAGATTCCTGTCCCCGCCTCCGAGGCTTAGAATGGGCTCCCTTTCCGCCGCGTCCTCCCTGGCCCCCGTCCCTGTCCCCCCACCCCCTGGAGCTACCCCCTTCGCGGCTTCCCCCCCCTCCTCCGCCCCCTCCACTGCCCCCCCCTCTATTTACCGCCATCATCAGCACGCGCGAGCTGTCACCAGGGCGCGAGACAACCGAACTCGGCCACGCCCCCCGATCGCCCGTTGGCCTGCTTGACTGAGCCCCGCCCCCGAAGCCCCGCCCCCGCCCCCGCATTGCGCCAACGGCGCAGCGATGGGCCCAGACCCCGGTAACGTTATCCGCTGCCAGGGTTCGCGCCATGGGCGCAAAGTTTAGGGTCAGCCACAAACGCGAGGCCAACTAGAGCCTGGCGTAAGGGGCGGCGGCGTAGAAGGGCGTTGTGAATCGCTGGTCGAAGTTTGGTTGAAGCACAGGAGAGTAAATAAGGAGGTTTCCAGACAAAGAGATTCTTAAGGTACCGAATCTTCTGTCTGTCCCTCCTTCTTAAAGGGCCAGAGACTCTCCCGAGCCCATCTCCGCAGCCCCTTTAGCCTCGGAACAGAAAAGGAATTTTACATTAGTTCCCCGCACTCTTTTGGAGCTCAACATCTCTAACCACGGCCAAGGCGTAAAGCCTTTCTCACTATCCCATCTATGTTTTCGTTTTGTTCTGTTAAAAGACTTAGTTTTAACTGTGTCGTTGGTTCAAAAGCAAGCGGCGTGCAAGCGGTGGGGTTTCCTGAGGCTGCGTTTGCAAAAGTTACTATTGGCTCCCAGAGGGGTGAGCACGTGTCTGACTTTTGCCACTGATGACCCAGGCGGGATTCAGCTGTTTTATGGAAATCCCCCCAAGGAAGAGGCTTGACCTTAAACTGAAGACGTTTTGCAGATGCTAGGGATGGAGAGAAATCACAGGGAAACAGAAGGGCGGCTATTTCTGCAAGTCTTCTCTGTCTCAGGAAAGGTTTCCTTCCTGGGAAGCCTCTTGGATACACTGTCCTGACGTAACTTGCGGGGCAGGGGGTAGGGGTGGGGGTTTACGTTACCCAAAATAAAACCAACACTGTTACATCACTCAATACATGGCTAAAGCAGGTAAAGGCTTATACTTAAATATAAGGACAACTTAAAAACAAACATATGCGTTATCAGCTACACTGGCTCAAGTCTACACATTTGTAAATATGAAATAGAGAAGCACAAAAGCCAAAGAACAATAAAACAAGGGGGAACAGCACGTGCGTGTTTAACTACAATGCCTGGAGCCAAGCGCAATTAGGCGTGAAAACATTTCCAAAGGTAATTAACTCTAGACTTGATGGAAGAAGAGGACCTGATGATTGATTTGGTAAGGATTTGTCATGTGATTCAAGAGTTAAGAGTTTGAGCTAAAATTTAGCATTCCCTTTGTTGTCTATCACTATTAACATTATTCTCTTTATGTTACTTTATAACTCCTTAATTATCTATTTTATCCCCTTGGTCCCCAAACCACCCAAGAAATTTCTTGCGGAATAAAGATTGTACAATATCTTATTCTATGTTAATTCCCTGACAGAGTCCAACACATATTAGGTGCTTTTGTTGAGTGAAGGATTTTGGAGACACTTAAGACTTGAAGGAAGGGGTGATCTCCAATTAGCAATTTAGGGGGGAAAGAGTCTCAGCACTGTAAGCATGTAGTAAATTAGCGGTTCTCCAAGTGTGGCCTGTGGAGCCCTTGGGTTCCCTGAGACCCTTCATGGGGGTCCAAGATCAAAACTCCTTTCATAGTAAGATTTTATTTGCCCTTGTCACTGTGATGACATTTGCACTGATGATGCAAAAGTAATGATAGGTAAAACTGTTACGCTTTAGCATAAATCAAGGCAATGACTAAATTGTACTAGCAGCCAGGGTTATTTATTCTTCACTCTCACCCATTCCCGGGAAAAAATACCTCTTCTACTTAAGGAAGCCCTTGAAGAAGCACTAAAAATTATTTCTTTAAGTACACGTTTTCAGTAATACCATTCTTTGGATGTATGCATAAAGCACTTCTGTTCCTTACCTAAGTACAATGTTTTCCTTGAGGAAAAGCACTTGTGCAATTTCTCTGCATTTTGAGGTGAATTAGAAATTTTTCTTGGTAGAATACCACTTTTACTTGAAAGAACAGCTAACAGATAAAATAAAGTGATTCAGGTCTCTGACAGGTATTTTCTCAAAAATAAAAAAAGTGAGCCTTACAGCATTTGTTAGCAATGATCAAACTCAAGCTCTCAAGCAAAACTTTGTTTTTGAAAACGTGTATCCACCATTGTGAGCTTAATAGTTTCCCAAGACTTTTCTGATGAGGCTGGTGGTGATATTAACAAATATAATTTTTTGATATTATATGATAAAATGCAGTTGACATTTAAAAGATCTGTAATATTTTCCAAATGACTAATACGTGATGCTACAGAAAATCACACCTGGGTAAAAGATCCCTTCAAAGTGCAAAATAAACCAATAAATGTTAATATAACAGAATACAAAAAGTTCACTGAGTTTTAGATTCCACATTACAACTAACCTCTAGTGGAACTGTGGTGTCGTATCAAAGACCATCCACAATTATCTGAAAAGATTATTAACACACTCCCCCCCCTTTTCCAACTACACAGCTATGTGAGGTTGGACTTTCTTCATATTCTTCAACCAGAGCAACAGACTGAATGCAGAAACAGATAGGAGAACTCACTCTCTTCTGTAACGCCAGGAATTCAAGAGATTTACAAAAAATATAAAACAGGGGCACTCTTCTCACTAAATTTTTTTAAATAGTTACTTTTCGTTAAATGTTATTTACGTTAACATGTGATAGGTTTATTGTTACCTTTAAATGAATTAAATACTTTCATCTTTTCACTATAGGTTTTTAGGAAGGTAAATGTCAGCAGATGTAACCTACAGAAGCAAAAGCTCTTTGGGGTACTGAGTAATTTCTAAGAGCACCAAGGAGTCCTGAGACTAAAACGTTTGAGAATTGTGTATTAGGTGAAAGCAGAAAGAATAACAAGAAGGCTGTTTTTGATCATTCACATATGAAACAACGATGCAGGGTAGCTAACAAAAGGCTTTATTGTAGGTTCAGAGTTAAGAGCTTAGACGGTTCATCAATGAGGGATGGAAAATAGAATCAGAACACTGAACTTTCTTTAAAGACACAACTGGTTACAAGTGCAATCACTATAACATGGCATTAAAAAAACAAAAATGGTCCAGAGACAGCCATAGCAAAGGCCTGGAAGTGCGGGGAAATAGGAATGGAGGTACTCCACATAAAAGATATAGTCATTTGTACCCCACTTTTTTTTTTCAAAGCCCAGACCCTTTAGTTTATAGGAGAACAAGTAAAATGTCATCACTATGAATAAGAGATGGTCCATACAACTGTGTTCACTAATCTGGTTACAAAAAACCCCCTACACAACAACTATGTTCTCTGGACCCTCTCTACACTGCTAGTTTTCTATTAAAACAACACTCTTTGCACCAGAGAATTTTAACCTGCTACCAAATGGTAATGACCTCATAACCTCCCATCTTAAACATCCTAAGCAAACACCAACAATATCTTAGCACCACTTAAAAGATGCAAGAGCAGCCCTGGCTGGTGTGGCTCAATGGACTGAGTGCTGGCCTGCGAACATAGGAAAGGTCGCCGGTTTGGTTCCCAGTCAGGGCACATGCCTGGGTTGCGGGCCAAGTCCCCAGTTGGGGGCACGCAAGAGGTGACTGATTGATGTCTCTCACACATCAATGTTTCTCTCCCTCTCTTTCTCCCTTCCTTCCCCTCTCTCTAAAAGTAAATAAAATCTTAAAAAAAAAAAAAAAAAAAAAGACGCAGAAGGACCAACCTAAGGGAAGTTGCGAGGCCAGTCAGAGACAGCACCTTGGCCAGCACCCACCGCCGTCTCCCAACACATGTTCTCCTCCCCTTTAGGCTGCCTCAGAGGAACTGTCACAGCAAAGGATTTTTAGCCTTAACACAGGTCTGTGCCATCCAATGGGGCAGGGATGTGTTGGGAGACAGGACAGAGAATTAAGAATCTTTGCCCTAATAGTTCCAAGAATTTTTTTCAACTTGCTAATTTTATCAGAGAGTAGGAACTACTTCTCTACCTCAGCAATTCCCTCTTTATGAAAATATACTCATTATGCTGAGTTCTCCCACACCAGAATGATTTTCAGATCCCATGGAGTGTATCATAATGGAAGAGTCACTTCTGGGGCCAACCAGGAAGCCATGAAAACTGCTTCATACATACTTATGCCCACTCACATCTAAAAGGTTCTATGTATGTGTATAAAGAGACAGGGGGAACCTATAGGGAAGACAAGAGCAAGAAAACGGTCCATCTTCCAAGAAACTGAATGAAAGGCCTGAAGGACTACACAGTGAAGGAGGAAATTCCCCGGAGAGAACCCCAGACGAGGCGTCCGAAGGGCATGGCGAGGTCTTGCTCATAGGCCAGCTAGGCGTATTTCACCCCTGCTTTGTTTTTGCCTTCCTGCTGTTTCCCTTCAGAGACTCAGTGTTTGGACCACAAATCTTTGTGACAACTCCAATGAACCCTATAATCCTATTCCCCCTAAACTGGGCACATCCACAAAACCGTGTCCAGCTGCAGGGCATTTTAAGCCTCTTGAGTCTCCCCTGCGGGGCTGATACCCTGCAGTAACATTAGAACCCCCACTTTGGAGCCATAGTTCCTGCATAGCAAGTAACAGCAACAACAAACTCCCTCATTAAGCACAAGACTCTCCACAGTCTTGTCTGGGAGGGTAAGGGCAGGTATGTTTTGTTTTGATTTTTGTCTCAAGAATTAATAAGAAAAGGGATGAAATACACAGGGAAGGGATTGCCCTGGATGAGGCCAAGTTAAGGCTGCAAGACCTCCAGGAGGGATCGAACAAAGATATGAGCACTGATAGTCAAACTAGCTGACCTCGAGGTCCCTTCTGACCCAAGAGATGAATGTGGAATGCTCTACACTCACCTTGGGGACAGTCCACCCCACCAAGAAGTGACTACTCAAAGGTCAATGACACTAACCCATAGGAGGGGACCCAACTTGTAATACAATTGATTTCAGTCATTCCACATGGCAATTGTAACCAGGGCTGCAGCCCAAGATGCCCAGACAGCAGCAGGTGTGGAGAGGGGGGCTGCGGCGAGGGAAAAGCAGTACCGGGAGTTAGAGGTGCGGGCTTGGAGACAGAAAGACCATACATTTCAGTCCTGCATGGCTCTAGACCTGTGAATATCCTCAACACATTCAGCCTATAGCCCTTCCTGTATTGTACTTGAAGAGCCTCAACTTTCAAAATCTGAAGACATATTTAAGTGGGAATTTCTAACCACTCCTCTTACCTGCCAGGATTCGAAGATAAAAATTTCACTACCTCATCCTAAAGCCTCAGGAGTGAATACTGGACATGCTGGGCTGAGGTAGGCCTGCTGGTGGGGAGGAATGGGCAGGTTCTAGGTGGAGCAGTGACATCAGCAGATGGTCAGGGGAGTGTGACTGCTTGGCACTCAGGGTCTGAGGAAAGCAAGCGGGGGCAGCACAGAACAGGTGCACAGGAAACCAGAACACACAGGACAGGCAGAGCAGGAACCATCGGTGGGTACAAGAAATGGACTAGCCACAAAGTAGAATATCGTGTTTTCCCAAATCCCAGTGTTTGCCTTCTGCCTCCACAGATTTTGCCATTCCCAGGTATTATCCGTACTACACTTTAATAGTTCTCTTTCAATGGACGCTTTTTCAAAAACCCTCACCCTAAGGAATAAAGACCTGGTTATATTTTTCTTTAATATACACTAGAATAAGACAGAGGCGCTAACGTAACGTTTTGCACACTCCACGCGAACTCACCTGGCACCTGCACACATGTGGGCAGCCAGGGGCCCCGGCTGTGAAGTCTGCTCCTGATTGCAGCCTCATCGGCGGGCACGACCTCGCCGAGAGCCACCGCAGCCCCGTCTGACAGCAAGGGGCTGGAGGGGCCCTGCAGCTCCCCGTCTCTCTGACAGTCAAGGCGGGCAGATTTCTATGTGGCTCTGGCAAAGGTCCCCACACCAAGGTGACTTGTTGTCAGGGTCCCAGAAATTTCCCAGTTTCTGCCCTTTTGGGGGTGGCTACAGATAGGGAAAGAGATAACACATCTGGGAGCAAAGGAAGTTGGGTAGAAGATAGCCTAGTGCAGAAGGAAGAACATGAGATTTGAATCCACAACATATGGCATCTCCATTTAACAACCCAGTTTCAGTTTTTTCATTTTTAAAACAAGGATAATTGTGCCATTTTTCCTTAAATTCATACATTGGCTCCTCAACTTTCATTCAATCTGAACTTACAAAAATGTATACACTGACAATCCTCAAATACTCCTGAAAGCCCTGTTCAGACTTGCACACAAAAGCTGGATGACATTTGGGCCCTTCTCACTAGTTACCGGTTCTGTTCTGGCAATTCTGCAAGTGGAGACATATTTGCTAAAATGTATTGCATTACTTGACTTCTTTAGTGATAAACTTTCTTTAATTGACACAAAGAACAAACATGGACAGAAGCACCTAAAGCGACAGTTCTTAAATCTTGATCTGCTGTTCACTGGACTTAGAACTGGTCAAACATCTGCTCAAACAGAAAAGGCAAAGTACAGTTAGGGAGTTTATATTATTTTTTAGGTTCTAGGGAACAGAATCCCTCCTTATAATGCATAAGTCTAGAAGCAAATTTACCACATTCAATTTCCATATATTATCAGAACACGTTATGTTCAAAATGCTATCTCATAAGACTGAAGGCAACATACAGAAAATACAAATAGGTAAATCTGGATAACAGCAAATATAAATCAGGAGGCCAAAAACATAAGGTCTGTGCATTTTATTGTGTGCTAATGATATCTAAAACATACCTCATTTTCAACATAGCACAAACAAGAAAACAAGGGGAAAGTGAGAACAGAAAATGCAGATGGCACGTCCTACAGTTATAACGTTGAGTTGCGCTTCCTGCCAGCCAAAGCTAACAGGGAAACGTGACCGGTATCGGACTCTTGTTGCAGGGCCCTTTTGCCTGAAAACGATTTCTCTTTAGGTGCCTTCCAGGAGGGGCAGCATCGCTGAGGACAGCACAGCAGCATGTACGGTAAGGCGCTTCCTGAGCCCACCCCGGCGGTGGAGCTCGGCGTTAGCCTGACTGAACACCTGGCAGCAGGGGCGGGCTGGGCAGGCAACGTGGGTCAAACGCGCAGCTTGGAGGCTCAAATGAGATAAAGAGAAAGAACTCTGGAAACCACGAGCGCAGGGCCAGTATCAGGTGAACTGTTCCGACACTAAGCTCTGGGTTCCTAAGACTTGGAGAGGCCGACACGCTGAGACTTAGGCCAGCGGTTCGGACCCGCTTCCTGGTAGGACTTTCAGCTACACTGAAAGGGGTCTGGCTTCGGCCGTCCCAATCCAGCTCGTACACAACGGGCCTAGTTCCAGGGGGCGCTAACTGCAAATAACAGCCAAGAGCACTCCTGGGCACATCCACTGAGCTCCATGGCGCCACTAACTGGACCCCTGCATCCATTTTCTCCTCCATCCTTTAGTAACAGAAGGCCCTGGGCTTTGACTGGGCACGTGACTACCCAAGTAAGAGGCTCTATGTCCCAGAGTCCCTTTCAACAAAGTGTGGCCACAGTGGCTGGAGCAACTCCAGGTCATATCCTTTAAAAAAGAAACTACTCCATTCTCTCTCTCCCCAGTGGAACGTGGGCATGGAACTAATGAGTCTCCTTGACCTTGCAACAAGGACAACAGCCTAGGGGTGGCTGAACAAGAAGATACAGAGAAACCGAATTCCTGATGACCTTGTACAGTTAAATCTGCCCTGGACCATCTGACTACCTCTGTACTATTAGAAGAGAGAAAATGAAATTTCTACTAGGTTTTCTTTGTTACAGCGGCTTAGCCTGTGGCTTAACATAATTCACAACAGAACTAAAAGGAGTCGGAGAGAGACCGTCTTCAAAGGACTCAGGCAACAACCTAGAAAAGTCAACGCATGATTCACTTCCACACACAGGTCAGAAAATGGCATCCATAAACAAGCTGGCCTCCTACTCCTTCTCCAAGAGAAGCGGAGCCGCATCTCCTGAGCGGCGGAAAAGGCCTTTATTACAGCACAGCCCAGACACAAAATGTCCACCGCGGCCTGGGCCAAATCCACACAGATGGAGACAGACTACTTTCCCCACCGACACTAGGCAGGGACACCCCTGTCCTACCTTTTCCCCTACAGCAGGAAAGCTCCAAGCTTCTCCATTCTTCGTAGTTACCATTCTTGAGGACAGGCCAAGTCCAGTAAGGTGTGGGGGGGAATGGGGGAGCTGCGTGTGAGGGTCAGGGGCGAATAGTCCAGAGCCCCAGAGCAAAAGCCACAGCTGGGAACTGGAGAGGGAGAGAAGCCTCCACAGCTGCCCTGGGTTCTGGGGCTCGGGGGCCTGACGGTGCGGCACCAGCTCCTCCTCTGGAGCCCTCCAGTGACAGAGCTCACTACCGGATCCCAGCCACCGGCACCTGCTGCTGCTTGCGAATCTTGTTGAAGAGTTCCATGTACTGGACCATGGTATCTGCCGGGCCGTAGACCGTGTCATGTCTGTTGCCAAACACTGTGGGAGCCCCTGGAGTGTGGCTGCCGAGAAAACTCTGTAGGAACTCGAGCAGCAGGCTCCAGCAATCGCTAGCTACCACACAGGGGCCGTACTCCACCTGGGGACCAAAGGCACAAAGAATGAGGGTGAATGCAGGCAAGGACGAGGGCTTCTGCTTCCCTTGCACCTCTCACCCCTGCTCCCGTCTCCCCCAACCCCAGGCCTAAGACTCGCAGCTTCTGGCACAGTGCTGCTGCACAGGAAATGTCCAACCCGAACGCCAGGGACCCGACACGCCGCCGCCATTCCCTTTAGGCCACCTTCGACATTCTCACTTTGGAGTTCTCAAACCTCAGCCCTGCCCACAGACGCAAAGGCGAATCTGGGCCCCCTTGGATTTTCTCAGAACTGTATAATCCCTACTATGCTGAAAGATTCAAGGAGAGCTCATGAAAATTTTAAGAAAACAAAGAGCAGGAGAAAGCGTGTGTGAGTATTCTGGGGATCAGTCGATTGCAAAGCAGACAAATATGCTCATAAGTCTCTTCAAGGCCACACATTATTCCCCAGGTACACCCAGCCGGCTCCAACCCTAAGAAATAATTTCCTGACCAATGTAGCGGGCCAAAGGATACGCAACTTCGGCTTTTTCATGCCTCTCTCTTAATTTGTCACTGGAGAGATAGCAAGCAGGGATCACTGGTAACCAGGAGGAGAAACAGTAAAGAAACAGCTGGGGTGTGCTGGACTACAAAGTTGGAAATGTGGAGGATAAACAGTGGGTCTCCAGTGGGTCCCAGCCAATGCAAAGTGTGCTAAAAAGAGTCAGGAAATCTCGGCCCTTGGGGACCCTGGAGTTGCAGAGCAGTTATTACCACTAATGCCCTTTTTTTCACCAGAGGTGCTTTTTAGGGATGCTTAGCTCTCCCCAAGTCTCTGCATTTGAAGCCCCTCCTTCATGCTAGTCCTGAGGAGGCATCGCAATCCCCCAAGTCAGCAGTGCTCTCCTTGGCCTGCATTCCCAGAGCAGTCTGTGCCTCTTTCACGGCATTTATCATAGACCCGCTTCAACAACAGTTTGTGCCCTGGCTCTGCGGCTCTGTGGATTGAGTGCTGACCTGTGAACCACAGGGTCACCAGTTCGATTCCCAGTCAGGGCACATGCCTGGGTTTCGGGCCAGGTCCCCAGTAGGGGCTGAGTGAAAGGCAACCACGCATTGATGTTTTTCTCCCTCTTTCTCCCTCCCTTCCCTTCTATCTAAAAATAAATAAATAATATCTTAAAAAAAAAAGTTTGTGTCTCAGCCTTGCTCTCTTACTAAATCACAAATTTGCAATAGGCAGGCCCCATAGCTTACTTTCTTTATTTTAATCTCACACAGTGTTGGGCACGTGGCAGACTACAGACTCTCACTGGTCCCAAAGCCAGCTACTGGCACACTCTCTCTTTGCCATTTCCAGTATATACCGAAAGTGTAAAGTCCTAGCACACCCCCTCAAAGAGAGTCATCACGCACACCCCTTCCCATCACAAAAGAAAGGGGACAGCAGGGCAAAAGAAGAGATACATCTTTGCTACACAACTTTTGAGACTCATCTGAAAGCATACTGAGAGGAGGCGTGTGGCCCTACCTCCCAAAAGTTAACTGCACCGAAAGCTGTCCTGGCCTGCTCTGATCCTTCTCGTGAAAGGTGACCGGTCCCTCCACATCATAACTCACCTGCCTCCCTCGACTATCCCTTCCTTTCTCCAGTGAGCCAGGCCTCCTATTCTACCTGCTGTGAATCCAGCTTCCGATTTCCATCCTGGGCTAGACAGTCCCGAATGAGTAAAGAAAGGTTAAAAGGCGCAGGGAGAGGGGCAGAGAGGCCATGCGCTGGAGACGGGGGTCAGGTAAGCACACGCACTGTGCGCACACGGAGGCCGTGGAGATCTGCTGAGCCCTTGGCCGAGCAGCCCCTTCCGCACAGCGCGCTCATGGATTTCACCCAGGTCTTACCTCCACGGAGATGCCTCGGGCACTGGGCCCCATTGTGACTGTGCCCACCTTCACTAGGAAGTCACAGTACTGGTAACGGGTACCCCGGGTCTCGATCTTGCTGGCCTTGGCACTCTGGAAGAAGCCCTTGAGCTTCACCATGAGCACATCGAAGTTGGTGTCGGCAATAAGACAAGGGCCGTTCTCAAAGAGGGCGAAGCAGCTCAAAGGGTACTCGGAATTGTGCATCACGTACATCAGCTTCCCGGTCTGACCTGCGGGGACAGAGATCCTACTCAGCCTCAAGACCTCTGCCAGCAAACCCTGGAATAGAGGCAAATGTGGGGAACAAGGCCAGATGGCAATCAGGCATTACCTCGGCAGCCCTGGGGCGGAGGGAGGTCTTACCTCCAGAAAAGGCCCCTTACCTACAGCCTTTTCTGGAGAAAACAGGTGAGGCAGCATGTGGTAAAACCCACCTGCTCTACAGGAAAGGTGAGGGGCACACAGGGAACTTCACTAGCATCGGTAACAGTTGAATTCTTTTTTTTTTTTTTTTAAGATTTTATTTTTATTTTATTTTTTAGAGAGAGGGGAAGAAGGGGAGAAAAAGAGGGAGAGAAATATCAATGTGTGGTTACCTCTCGCTGGCCCCTTACTGGGGACCTGGCCCACAACCCAGGCACGTGCCCCGACTGGGAATCGAACCTGCAACCCTTTGGTTCACAGGCCGGCACTCAATCCACTGAGCCACAGCAGCCAGGGCAAGAGCTGAATTCTTAAGTTGAGTGATGGGCTCACAGATGAATGCTTAATGATGATGATTAGTAACTCACAGGGACTTTACATATAGCTTTTTATAAAATCATACATCATGTAATAAGGAAAAATCAAATAAAAGTAACAGCATTTCAGTATGTCAAGTGAAGCAGACGCTCTTTTTCTGTCCACTCCTACCTTCCCTGGCCTCTGCCTCTCTGAAATATAAGAAGTGGCCCCAGAGACACAGCAAAGGGGAGCGTCTGAGCACGAGGCTGGGAAGGTAGGCCAGAGCCGAGCTGTGTTGTCTTGTCTTCCATGCCTAGGAAACCTGGACTTCGTTCCAGGCAACGGTGAAGCCGTGGGCAATTCTAAGACATTAGCTGACTTAGGAAGCTAGCACTGCACCACAGCAGAAAGAACTCGGCCTCTGGACTCAAAAGGTCTAGTTTCCAGTCCCAGCTCACCCCTCCCAGTCTCTAAGAAATGACTTTTGTCATTGATTACTACAGATTTTCTGCAAGAAGAAATGGAAGCTATCCATAGGTAGTATTTGGTAAAGTGGGAAATGGAAGAAAGCAAAAATTGGAAAGCAAGACTCCTCTCATACATTACAAGGGTTAGTGGGTAGACTGCCACAGTAGAGATATGTGAAAAGCTTTAAAAAAGACAATAAACAAAAGCGCTTACCTAGGACAGACCAGAAGTCATTTTTGGAAGGAAGGAAAAATTTCAGGGTAGGAAGAAATTAAAATAGGCAATAGTCAGCAGGAAAAATTTCCATGGAAAGAAGAGGACCTGAACTAGGATACAAAGAGAGGGTAGGATCCAGCCACACAGAGAAGGAAAGAAGACACTGTAGGCAGCGATGAGAGTGGAACCATGGGAGAGAGAGAAGGGGGTCGGGGAGCAGGGGGCATTGTGACCTGCACACACACCTCCACTCTGCTGCCTCTTGCTCAACAACAGGTTCTGCACACGCCTCCCTGCACATCCCTCCTGACTGTGCTGCCAAGTTCACACCTCTTACCTCCCAGTAAACCCACTTCAAACACATCAACCCTCAAAAAGACGTCCAAAGCTGATCTACATTCTGTTCTTGTGCAAACTCCCTGTAATTACATACTCAGTTCATATGAGCCTGCAGGTATTCTTACTGTCTTGAAAATACTTTGAGAGTAAACTAAGGTTTTCATTTTCAATAATGAAAAAGGTACTCCCAGTTACTTATAGACAATACTATTTTTTAAATCACAACAAAAGTACTTTCTATTTTTAAAGATTTTATTTATTTATTTTTAGAGATAGGGGAAGGGTGGGAGAAAGAGAGGGAGAGCATCAGTGTGTGGTTGCCTCTCGTGCTCCCCCTACTGGGGACCTGGCCCGCAACCCAAGCATGTGCCCTGACTGGGAATAGAACTGGCAACCCTGCGGTTCGCAGGCTGGCACTCAATCAACGGAGCCACACGAGCCAGGGCCAAAAGTACTATCTCATCTGAACAAACATGTGAAGCGAGTGGAACCAGTGTTACTGCCCCGCTTTTACAGAGGGGAGAACAGAGCTTATGGGTCCCAGACCAGCAGCAGTAGCGCCACGTAGGAGCTTTTCAGAAATGCAAATTATCCACCCCAACCCAGACCTACTGAGTCAGAATGTCTGGGAGAGGGGCCCAGCGACCTGTGTTAACAAGCCCTCCAGGCAAGGCTAGTACTGGTCAGTGTGAGAACTAAGGATCTAAAGGCACAGAACCAGCAAGCAGCAGAGCTGGAAGTGCAGGCCTTCCGATCTGAAGTATTGCTCTATCCATTCTACTCCACTGCCTGTTGAGAATGTTGTCTCCCCAACTGGACTGCATCTCCTTGAAAATAAATGTCCGACCAGGAGGAAACCGGAGCCCTCACCAGGCAATTTCATTCAGTGGTGTATCTATATACAAATGTGTTGTTTTTCAAATGCTTTCATGACTATTGTATCTTTTGATTCTTACATCCTTCCTACTAAAAGCAAAACAATGGTTTACAGTTACACTGTAAGTTTATAGATGATGAAACTCAGTACAGCTCTTAGCTACTATTTATTAGAGGTTTATTACAGGACAACCTCAGTTTTAGCGCTTTCATGTATTAACTTATTAATTAGCAAAACAGCACTGGAGGTAAGCACTACTATTAGCTTCACTGCACAGATGAGAGAACTGTACTGAAAGGGTGCAAAAGCAGGACCCTCAGCAGAGAGTTTCATCAGAGGGGATTTAATACCCGAAACAAAATACAGCGGGCAGATGAACTAAAAAACCAAAGGGAATGATGAGGTCATGCAAAGATCAGCAACCCAGGGGGCCACTAGCATCCTTAAGGCTGCAAGGAAGTAGAGGACACATTGTTCGTAGAGCTGGGAGCGAAGACTGCCCAGCAGGAGCTAGAACCAAGAAGACATAACCAGAGACATTGCCCAAGGTAGAGGGAGAGAGGAACTGTGGTCTCTCTTTCTCCTGTCCTCTCATTTTCCCCACTGCCTCTCACTGGCCAAAGGGAACTAAAAGGGGCCTGGCAAACGGAGTCTGCAGGGGCAGCTCAGGGAATGGATCTACGGGGAAAGAGGAAAATGACCGGCACAGACGCAGTCGAAGGTTGTGCGGCTTACCCAGCATTGCAGTTAGTATGTGGCAGAGCCGGGACTCAATGATCTGGTTCCATGTGAAGATTTTTTTAAAATTAATTAATAAATTAATTTTTTAGAGAGAGAGGAAGGGAGAAAGAAAGAGAGAGAGAAACATTGACTGGTTGCCCTCCCACATGTGCCCCGACCAGGGACTGAACTCACAAACTATGTGAGTGCCCTGACTGGGAATCGAACCAGGACCTTTTGGTTTACAGGATGATGCCCGACCAACGGAGCCAGACTGGTCAGAGCCATAACTAGATTCTTAATCACTATGCTATGTGACTGTCCAAGGTAAAGTTACTGTAGAAACCCAGGTTCCCTAACTCATACTCAGAGATCCTCTTTGCCTCCTTATCATCACCCCAGGACCATCCACAGCCATGTCAGCTCTTAATACATTTAAAACCAAAGTTGATTCATTGGTCAAAGTGATGCTAACAAGGTAGCCATGGCCACTGTCTAGGTATGGGAAACACGAAGGCTTTCTGCAAAAAGTTCTAGAAACTCAAGTCTATACAAAGACTTCTGAGCTTAATGCAGTCTTTCTCAAACTTTAGAGTGCATAAAGAGCATCTGGGGAACTTGTGAAAATGCAGATTATGAGGCTCACAACACCAGTCGGTCAGTCCATGGGCAGAGAGCCAGGAAACTGCACCTTTAACAAGTAACCCAGACGAGAGCCCTGCCAGGTAGCTCAGTTGGTTAGGATGTCGTCCAATATGCCAAGTTTGCAGGTTTGATCTCCAGCCAGGGCACATATAAGTAGCAACCAATAAATGCAAAAATAAATGAAACAACAACTGATGTTTCTCTCTCTCAAATCAATTAAATTTAAAAAAAAAAGTAACCAAGATGATTTTGATGCCATGAGTAACCAAGCCTCTGAGAAACAATGCTTTAAAAGTGCAAAGTGCAAAAAGACTAAAACAGAGCCCCAGTCTAAGAGATGAAGGACCAAGAATTAATGAACTTAGAAACGCACCTGACACACATTCAAGAACACCACTCCTAGAGGAGCCTAAAGATTTCAATGCCCACGAATCCCCATCAACTCCAAGCCAGGCTGCAGCCATCCTGCAGGCCCACTCACTGACCTTGGCTGCCAAGGGTAGAGGCAGCCGTGTGGTAGGTCTCACAGTCCACACAAAACGTTCCTTGCTTCTCTGCCCCGAGCATCTCCAGTTTCCGGGTGAGGAGCTCGACGGTCTGCTGGACACTCTTGCCCTCAGCCACAGGCATCTGCGACACACTGGAAGGGAAGGACCACACCATCAGCATCCAAAGGCACACGTGGACTCACGGAGCCACTCCATCGCACACAGAGTCACAGCTCACGCCTTAGGGATCATCTACTACAACCCCCTTATTTTAAGATTTTATTTATTTATTTTTAGAGAGAGGGGAAAAGAAGGAGGGAAATATTGATGTAAGAGAGAAACATCTATTCATTGCTTCTCACACGCCCCCAACTGGGAACCTGGCCTGCAACCCAAGCATGTGCCCTTACCAGGTAAAAAACCAGTGACCTTTCCGTTTGCAGGACACCGCCCAACCGACTGAGCCATACCAGTTAGGGCACGACCCTCTTATTTTAATATTTTTATTTATGTATTTATTTATTTTTTATGAGTCCTCCCACCACCAAAAGATTTTATTTCTTTATTTCTTAGAGAGAAGGGAAGGGTGGGAGAAAGAACATCAATGTGCAGCTGCCTCTCGCACGCCCCCTACTGGGAACCTGGCCTGCAACCCAGGCATATGCCCTCACTGGGAAATGAACCAGCAACCCGTGTTCACAGGCCCGTGCTCAATTCACTGAGCCACACCAGCCAGGGCCACAACCCCCTTAAAAATGAGGAAAGAGAGGCCCCCAGTCCCTAAGAACTACAGAGCACAGGCTTCAGGACTTTTACAACAGTACAGTGAACTTCCTATCACACCAGAATTTCCCAAGCATGGCGAGTGTGCCAACATTCAAGAGAAGCAGACCGAGCATTTGATAACACTGAGTCATGTAATAAGGATTTCCCTTACGATTATTTCAGTTCTGACTATGCCGAGGAGAAAGCCTCAATTGGGGGTTAGTACGTTTTCCCCAACTCTCCAACACAGCAATTTTCAACCGGTGTGCCTCAGCAGGCACGTTGGTGTGCCACAGAATTTTTAAAATGCAGCACCTGACTATTTAGTCAGGGGCACTGACCTCTTTCCCCTTAGACTGCCAAATAAAGACT
>PVJI01010020.1:0-62410 GCA_004026765.1 Micronycteris hirsuta
ATAACAGACCATGATCATAACTATCATTTATACCTGACTGTGTGAGGAAATAAGGAAAAACAACAGGCAAAGGAAAATGTGAGCCTAAATTCTGATGAACAAATTTCATGGCAGATAATTCTCCAGCTTTTGGATTTCTGCCATCAAAATGCAGTTAATAATGAAAAATCAAATATCAGTCCTGACTGGTGTAGCTCAGTGGATTGAGCATGGGCCTGCAAACCAGAGTTCCCGGTTTGATTCCCAGTCAGGGCACAGGCCTGGGTTGCGGGCCAGGTCCCCAGTATGGGGTGTGAGAGAGGCAACCACACAGTGATGTTTCTCTTCCTCCCTTTCTCCCTCCCTTCCCCTCTCTCTAAAAATAAATAAACAAAATCTTAAAAAATATAATGAATCAGAGGTCATATATCACCAAGAAAAATTAATAGACAGCTTCCAGAGGGAGAGAAAAGAGCACATATGGCTGCAGACATATAGCAACAATGGAAGGAGTGCAAGATATGTGCACAAGCAAATAAGAACTATGAATGCTTAGGGGCAATTTTTGGTTTAATTATTTTACTAAAACAAGTAGTTAGAATAATTATTTCCATTTAAGTTTAGCTACCATCATACTAACTCCATTAGTCCTATTAAAATATGTGTGTTGAAGTATCACAGTTGCTCAAAAATTAAGCAGAGTTACCATATGACCCAGTAATTATGCCTCTGGGTATATAATCTAAAGAATGGAAAGCAAAGACGCAAACAGATACTTATTCACCAGTGTTCACAGCAACATATTCACAATGGCCAAAAAGTGGGAACAACTCCAGTGTTCACCAATGGATGACTGAATTAGCAAAGTGTGGCATATGCATACAATGACATAAAAAGAAATGAAATTCTGACACATGCAACGGTATGGATGAACTTTGAAGGTCTTAAGTGAATAAGCTGCACACGGACAAATCCTGTGTGCTTTCACTTACATGAGGCACCTGTAGTAGTCAAATTTATAGTGACAGAAAGTAGAACTGTGGGTAACGAGAGCCGAGAGAAGGAAGGGAGTATTACTGTTTAATGGAATCAGAGTTTCAGTTTGGGGTGATGAAAAGTTTTGGAAATGGATAAAGGTGATGGTTCCCAACAATGGGAATGCACTTAATACCATTGAGCTATACATTGAGAAGCATTTGAAATCATAAATTTTGTTATATTTATCCAAATAAAAATAATAAAATATATTCATGTTGAGTAACAAAAATTCTGTCGTGTTCAAGCATCTTAAACAGTGAGGAGATCTTTGTGAATCCCCGGCCTTATACATAGGGGAATGTTTGTTCTGATGTTAGTCTGACTTCTGGCTTTCACCCCACTTTCTGTTCCAATGATAGTTCTTTCTGGTACTTATACTCCTAAAACCAAGGAAACAAATTCAATTAACACTGACTTCTCTTCCCCATGGTGTGCAAATATGGCATTGGTTGGGACATGAAACTTCTCCCTGAAATGGTTTTCTTTTGTTTTGCATAGAGGTTCTGTGAATTCTTTCATGTTATATGTCTGGTCCATGATCAAATTTAGTATTCCATTATTTCATCTACTGAAATGCATACTGAAAACTTCTATTTTCTGGCTCAGAAACATTACACCCCCAAATTACTTTGCTTTCTATTTATTTCTATCAATAGCTCTGACAGTTGGCCTTCTTTTTTGAGTCAGGCCAAATCATCATGACAGTTACCATTGAAAAGTAAAAAAAAGCTGATTAGTGATAAAGGTACTAGATGATGAGATATGAATAGTGGGCAGTCAAGTAGGTTCATTCACTTGTTAAGTGACAATTCTTAGAAGTATTTCTGATTCCAAATCTTGGTTCAGAAAATCTATAAATCACTATGTATATGGTTTATACTTACAAAGTTCTAAGAAAAGTGTCTGACAAATAGTCAACTTTACATAATTTTTAAATAAAAAAATACAAATTGTGTGTTTTGACATGTCAAAATTAATATATAAAGATCATCAGAGCTGAAAAATACTGAAGCAGTCAACTGCTGGACAGACAAGGAGGGGCTACATCGTTAACATGCAAAGTAGGAGGTCTTCTTGGCCAGAAATTAAAGGGCAAGAGGTGGGGCAAAAGGAGGAAGTGCAACAAACAAGGCAGGATTATGAGTTCAGGCTTCTGATTGTCCCTTGAGGTGGATTTGCTTTTCTTCTAATTCATGTCTTTCAGGTTCCATAGCATCCATATGAAAATCCTGGTTTTAAATTAGTCCGTTGAGTTAGTTTCATAAGATTCCCATGGGCCTACATTCATTCAATGGATAGCTGAAGCAAATGGGAATACCTGAAATTTAGCAGGTTTCTTATAACAGAAGTCACCTGTTATCACAGTAACATTCAACAGTAGCATTTTATAACAGTAACATTTAATCCAAGCATGCTGAGGATCTATGCATTTTTTTTCAATAAAATAATGATGGGGTATAATGGATAGTAGGTTTATAGATGTCCTAAAACTATTTATTTTTAGAAGCTTCCTATGGGTGTTTCAGAAATCAGCTCCATCATTTGGCGGACTTGTATAATTAAAAAATTCCCTGGTAAGCGAAGTCATGACATCGTAGGAAGAGCAGAACCTACGAAGCGGACAAAGATGAATGCAGCAGCAGCAGTGTTGTGAGGGCTTTCTGCTCACCCCCTGAACTCTGGGGGCACTGCGTGTAACTTCTGGTGTTCTGTCTGTCCTGCACTGCACAGGAATTTTCCTTGTGTTGCCCTTCCCCAGCTTTGCTTCAGCATTCTGAGCTAGTGCCTGTCTAGAGTAGATAGTCGTTGGATGAATAAACCAACAAATAAACTGGCAAGAAAGATGGCTCTGATTTTCCTCCCCTTTACTCAACTCTAAATAGTAGGAGCCAACTGGTTTGTTCTTCTAAGACTAGAACCAAAAAACTGTTCTTTTTTTTTAATGAGTGGTGTTTCACCTGAGCTTCATATGGGGCGGTTTCCATAATTAAAGAAGTCCCAAAATATGAACTTATTTTAACTGGAGATTTGGGGGAAAAGACCACTAAAAATTGAAATGGTTAAAGAAAATAACTTTATTGGAATGATAAGTATATATATCTTACAGAAAGACAGCTTCCATGGAAACAGAAAGGGAGCACACTGTTTCGTCAGCTTTTTTTTTTTTTTTAGATTTTATTTATTTAATTTTAGAGAGGGGAAGGGAAGGAGAAAGAGGGAGAGAAACATCAATTTGTGGTTGCCTCTCAAGTACCCCCTACTGGAGAATCTGACTTGTAACCCAGGCCTGTGCCCTAACAAGGAATTGAACCAGTGACCCTTTGGTTTGCAGTCCGGTACTTCATCGACTGAGCCAGGACTGTTTTGTCAGCTTTTTATGCATGCAAGGGTAGACTTTAAAAAATATCCTTAGGAACATAATGAATAACACTGCAGAGATGAAAACACTGTATTTTATTTATTTAATTAAAAAATTTTGAGAGTGAATTAAGACATTACTTTCCCATTAAAAAATGTTTCCATTTTGAGATTGGGGAAATAGCAAGTTTGTCTTGCCACAGATAAGTGGTTCTTCTAGTTCTAGCCATTAGAAATTCCCCCATCAGCCCTGAGTGGGTAATTATTACTTGAAATAGCTCTTTCAGAGTGATTATTATGAAATGTACCTATCTTCTGTTGATCTACTGCTTTATTTATCTCATGTTAAAAGATCTTTAAAACCTTTCTTTCATTAATGGACAAATTCCATTCTACAGATGCATCCATTAGTTGCCAAGAATAATTCTGATCCGATGAAAGGATCGCCATTTAGGACCACTCATTCACATATTAAACGCTCAGGACTGTACGTTGTTAAAGCCTTACCTCTCCAGGCCCATTACCTTGTTTCTCTGGGTAGAGGACAACACATGGGAGCCTCAGATGCGCATGGGTCCTCCGTTCTCCAGACCAGAGAAAGAGAGGGCTATGAGAATAAGGGTGTAGTTCGAGGAATCCTTCCAGGGGATGTTTAAGGATCAGTGTAGGTACTATGAAGTAACAAAATAAACTCTTTGGTATGGAGGAAAACTCATTAAAAGACATTCTTGGGTGACTATGATCTCAAATGAGTAGTTACAAAAACAAAGATGACAAAATACTTCTTATATCTATAAAGTGTTTCTTTCCTAGGATAAAATTTAATTTATTATTGTTCTCATAATAGCCATTTTCTATGTGATTAAGACCATATATAGAATTTATTTGTTATTACAAGGAGCAATAAATATTGGAGAGGCAGAAAGAGAAATATGCCAATTTTTAAGAAAAGTTTATGTGTAGATAGTAAAGCCCTTGAAGTCAGGGACCTAATTAATCTCACTTCCTATCCTCAGCAACTGAAGTTCATCTTCACAAATGTGGTTAATCAATAAATACTTGCTAAATGAGTAACTCAAAGTAATACATGTCACATTTCCTAATCTCAGTGGATAATCTACAACCTATAAAAGTTCTATGTTCCAAAAGAATTTTTGAGGCAGACTGTTTGCAACTTAAAATATATTTCCCCATAGAAAAAGCTATTACGGACGGTATGGGGTTGGCAGGCCAGCTCATGAAAGTCACTTATCTATAATGCAGCAGAAACATTATACATGTGCAATGAACAAGTAGCAGGAAAAAAATACTGCAGCCATAAAACCAAAGAGAGAAATAATAAAATTGAATAAAAACTTAAAATTTTTTTGTCTCCCAGTGCTCGAAAAGAAGCAGAGTTTCGTATGAGAAGATGAAGAGATGTATGAAAATACTGACGGAGAGGCTTATATTCTCAAGGAATTTAGAAGCTGACGGCTCTTTAAAAAATATGGAAGAATTTACCTTCAAAACATATTTCTACTTATCCATGATAAAAGTCTTTGAATAACATGATTTTAACTCTTATCAACTAAGATTAAAGTGTTTTTTTTAAATCCAAAAATGGAATGGTATAAAGCGGAAAAGTAACAAGAAAAACCCCTGAACAACAATGAAGATGAAAAGGCTGTAATACATACAGTTCTTTGTGCTCCAGACCTTGAGGATACAAGAATGGATAAAAGTCCCTGCCCTCGAGAAACTTCACACATGGTAAAGTGAATCAAACTCATAAGCCCTTAAGCGCAACGACTGTGATGAAGACTATGAAAAGAGTAACTACTGGGTTACAATAGGGCCCGAAAGAGGAAGACGGCCAGAGCCTCCTGAGGGTATCAGTGAATGCTTGTGATGACTCCTGAAAGGAGCTGGTTGCTTTGCAGGCAGCGGGAGAGAGCGAGAACAACCCGGGCTCTGAGAGCAGTGTGAGCAAGTGACAGTGGGCGGAGTGCAGAGGCTGGTGGGAGAGAAGGAATGCGCTGGAGATGGGGATGGAAGAAGGGCTTCTGAGGTCCCCATGAAAAGCATCCTGATGTATCCCACGGATGCCTGGAAATCTGAGAAGGGTGGTGAGCAGGAGAATGACATGATCAAAAGAGGAGTTTAGAAAGGTCACTCTGGCTGCATTACGGAGGACGGACTGGAGGTGTGAACTACTGGAGGCGAGGAAACCAGATAGAAAACTGCAAAACGAAAGCATGGACTAAATAGCAGGGCTAATTATCAACAGAGCCAGGAGAGCCGTTTGTTCTGTTCTCGTTTTCATGACGGGCCTCAAATTTAGACTCTTGATGTTGTCTCCTAATGAGGTTATCCACACTGTCCCTGAGATGCACTGTTAGGATCGAACTTTTAAAATATGTCACAAATTTTATAAACTTACTTTATAATTTCTTTAATATTTAATATACTGGGAGCCACCAAAAATGGAAGGGATCTGAGTCCCTCTCAATCCCAGAGAAGCCTACTAACCTGCTGTATGCTGTTTGTGCACAGTCCTCCTGAAGATAAAGAATGGGAGGGACAGGGAAGAGATGTGAGCTGGCACCAGTTTTGTCTTGTTACAGTAGGGTGAGGGAAGTGTGCATCCATTTACTCACAAGTTGCTGGCATTTGCAGGGTGGGTGTAACTATTATTAAATCTTTCTTTATCTACTTATAACATAGATGAAGCACCTAGATTTGAAATATTTTTTGACTATCGTTTTTTTAAAGATTTTATTTATTTATTTTTAGAGAGGGAGAGAAACATCAATGTGTGGTTGCCACTTGAGCACCCCCTACTGGAGACCTGGACTGCAACCCAGGCACATGCCTTGACTGAGAATCAAACCGGCAGCCCTTTGGTTCACAGTCTGGTGCTCAATCCACTGAGCCACACCAGCCAGGGCAGATTTGAAATATTTAACAAAAAGTACCATGATTTTCTAAATTACTCTACATTTCCTGTTATAGAGATTAACTGAGAAATAACCCAGAGTTTAGTTTTTAAGCTAAATGATTGAAAGTGACTTACTTATTTTATATTTATATCTTTGGTGCTACACTTTTTAAGGCCTTACAAAAAGCATTATAACCTTCTGCAAAAGAATAAACAAAGAAAGAATTTTGTAATTGTTGACTACAATAAATGAAATTTACTTTTTATTTTTGCTTTCTCAACATCTTTGATTGGTTATCTTTGAAAGGAGGACTAGATGTGAGGAAAAGTTATTTAGGGGCTATTTATTTCCAGGTGATTGTAGCATAATAACCCGGAGGAATGAATGTAAATATTAACACAGTAGAGTTAAAGAGAGTTGAATTTTGAAGTTTTTTTAAAACATTCATTTACCAAATGCAATTGGTTATTAGCACTTTGCTAAATGATTAAAATATACCTAAACTAAGAATATTATCATTCACAAAAAATCTATAAATCTAATATTTATAAATATAAAAACACACCTTCAGAACCAAGTGGCATGGTTTTAAGGCCAAACTTGAGTGAAATAAAGTATCACAATTTAGTTTTATATAAATTCAGAGTCTACATAAATCTAATTTATGCCTTGTGAGCTCAGTTGTTCTTGACACACAAAAAAGCCACAAAACACATCTCTCTTCAGAAAGAAACAGGTTTTCCTTCAAGTGTATGACTAGGACTTGATCCGCGTGAGAGAAAGAGATAAAAATGATAGAAGTATTAAAAGTATTAAGAGGGTGAAGAGGGTCTTCGTATTTTTAAAGTTGGCCGTCCCACAACAAGCCAAGGACGCAGGGATCTTCCTCTTTCGGACCATTTGGGTAGACTTTGATGTCCATGCTTGGAGCCTCCGGACGAGGATTACTTCTTTCCCCTTTCTCCGTTCTGCCCATCCCCAAGAGAGCCTGGCATCTAGGGGGTCGACCAGAAAGGGCCACTGGCAGTGTTCGAGTTAGTGCTCTTGGCCTGAGACAGTCTGAGGATCTCCAAAAGGAGTCGCTTTATTTCCTTCTTAGTGCTGGAGCAAGCTGAGCAAGGTTCTGATAGTTGGCATTAAAACATGATTATACCATTCAGGGATAAGATTGTACACAAATATTTATTGACTGAATGCATAAATAACCTCAAGACCCTTCTTGCAATATTTGAATTGGGGTTGTTCAGTAGGAATGACTAGCATGCTTTAAAGGCTTTAAACTATTTTCCCCCTCAGGTGTAAGTTTCTTGACCTAGAATTCCTATGTGAAAAATGTCCTAGGAATGCTTATCTATGAAACAAAAAACTCCATGAAGCACATTCTGGTCTTCTTTGTTTCTTTAAATATGTTCTCTTCGTCGTGTCTCGGTTTCACTAGACATGTTGTGAGGGGTAGGGGTGGGGAAACTGTTACAGTAGGAAATGCTGCTTACTTAGCCTTTGGCTTTTTTTGGCAAGGCAGACTCACAGCTCCCTTACGAGGAACAACGAAGTGCTGAGTTATTGCGTCCCACACCTAACTAATGTGTGGCCCAACTTTCACAGCATCAGTTTTCAAACAGTAGTTTCACTTTTTCAGCTTTCTTTCTTCCTTTCTTTCTTTTTCTTTCTTTCTTTCTTTCCTTCTCTTTTTCTTTCTTTCATTTTTTAGTTGAATACATTTTTAATGGAATAAAATGTCAAATGATGACACTTTAATCACAATGATGAAAGTCTCATTGGTATTATAATTTACAAAATGATACGAATTTTAAGGATTATTAAATGCACGTAAAATTCCTCATAACTCCTGCCTATTCGCTGTCACTGATTAGCAAATATTCAAACATCAAACACATTTTTTAACTTTTCCTAAGAGAAATTTCAGAGAAATATAGCAGAAATGTGGTTTGATGTTTTGTCAACATACATTGAAAAGATCTATCTACAAGAGTAAACCTGTAAAGTCTTTCTTTGTGGGAGTTGTTCTATGTATTTAAGGAATGAAACAATGAAAATATGTGGGGAAGGCACACATAGCACATTTTCTTATTTTTTGGTCTCAGTAGTGTTTATTAAAGTGTTTGGAATGTTTTAAATAGAGAAGTCTTGGATGAATAGAGATTTTTATTAGGACTGGTTGCAATCTATTCATTGATTTCTTAATAATCTGCTTGAAAAAAAACTTGGGCCAACATTATTTCTTGTTCAACTTACAGAAAAACAAAAACAAAAACAGAAAGGTCTTATCTGCAGAGCAATTCCTTCTCTTAATTATTGCTTTTACTTTTGCAACAGACTCAAATAAAAAAATCAGATCTTCTGAAATGCTCGCAGCGAAGCAAGCCGTCTCACGAGAATAGTTGCAGGAGGGTTTCTCACGCTGCTTCGTCAGCTGACCTTCCTTCCTTCGTTTCTTCCTTCATTTGACAGCGGTTAATTGAAAACTGAGAAGAGGAACTGGGGGTTTTCTGACACTTATTTTACAAGTATATATTAACCATCTACCCATCATGGTGGGAAGGGCTAATTTACTTTTAGGTATAGTTTTACTTTTAGGTATTACTTACGGGTATTTTAAATGTCAGGTTCTTCATAACACAAAAGTACGGAGGCTGAGAAGAGACAAAAAAATAGTTTCATATTTTAAGAGTCTTCTCATGAGTAGTAATCACTGGCCTTGGCTCATCTTTCCAAAAAAAGTAAATCTGATTCTCATCATGGATTCTAGATTATAAAGCCTAAGAATTATGGATAAAATCTAAACTATGGAAAAAATGATCTCTAAGGTGTTACTATTTACTGGAGACATTTTCATTCAGATTTTTCCTTAAATTAGATCTCCGGCATCCCTTTCTTGCTTTCTAGCATTGCTCCAACATTACACCTGCTTCGTGGCTGGGAGGAAGCCACTTCCAAGGACCTATTGCATGAAGAGCGATTTACCGACATATGCCATGCTTTTGCTGTGAAAGAAACAGGAGTAACATGGCCTTTAACACAGGTTTTGACAATGAGAAACAAGACTCATTTGTCTTTAGCACTCTCACACTACGCGACGCAGTGACAATGCCTTTTCTAGTCATTGCAGAGCGGTGCCTTCCACGGTTTGGGAAACACAGTTTTCTCAGCTTCGTCTCACCTTTCACCTTTCACATGCCTTTATGCTGTCGTCCACAAGACAGAAATCTAAGGCCTCATATGAGGAGGCCTTTTCATAACGATGCACAAGTCTCCCATATTCTGTCTTCTAGGTTAGAAACAGTCATTTCGACTCTTTCCTCTACTTCACAAACTTCTGGCAACTTGTCTTTCACCTATTCCCTCAAATATAGATCCTATTTTAGGTTTTCATCATCTTAGCTCTTCTAGGGCAGTCATTCTCAAACTTTTGTGTGCACAGAAAAATAGACAAGAAACTCTTAGCATTCCAAGTGTTGATCCCGTTTTAGATGGCGGAGAGTAGACGAAGTCTGTCCAGAAAGTGTCCAGCCATGTGCCATGAAAAATAGAGACATTTATTGAAGAAGATACAAGATACAAGAAACATTGTACATAGGATAGTGACGCTTCAGTCCTTTTCAAAGTAGGCACTTCAGGACCTTACACAGTGCTCCCAGTTGCCATCAGCTGCCCTGAGGTTTTTCCTGGATCTCATCGACAGTCTGAAATTTCTTCCCTTTCAGAGGTGATCTTAGTTTTGGGAAAAGCCAGAAGTCACAGGGCACCAAATCTGGGCTATAGGGGGACTGAGTCACCTGGGTGATTTGATGTTTCACCAAAAATCTCTGCATGAGACATGATGCGTGAGCAGGCGTGTTGTCATGATGAAGCTGCCAATCACCAGTTGCCCATAGCTGCAGTCCTCTGAATCATCCACATAGTTTACCTGAAGGAATCTTCAAGCTTACAGCAAAATTGGGTGCACTTTCATTGCTCTACTCACTCAGTCATTTTGAATGTGATGGCCACACAGTACACATCTCACTCATTGTTGTCTACCGCCCCCACTGACTAGTACAGTGAAGTCGTCATTGTTCAGGCATGCGCATTCCAGTCCACTCTCCTTGGCTGCCAGGTTACACTGATGTTGCATAAACCATTCTTGTATATTAACAATGGCTGGACATTTTCCACCAGATCTTGTATATTAATAAATCACTTAAATATGATCCCTTGTCCAGATTTTAAGAAATTTTTTTCTACAGTCTTCTTATCTCTTTTGGGTATTATAAACTGTTTCCAACCAAAAAAATCCTAAAAATTATACCATGTTCATTCATTCATTCATGCCCTCAACTATTTATTGAACACCCAATATATTTGAAATACTGTTCCAGGTATTGGTGTATACAGTAGTGACCAAAACAAACCTCAATGACCTCATGAAGTTTATAATCTATTTTTCCTCAATTTTAAGGAGAGGGCTTTATAACATCAGAGTTCATTCGAGCTTTGTTGTTATGAAGTTATGATGTTAAAGATCCTAGCTGACCTTATCTAGCAACTGTCATTCACCAAAAAGCTCCCCTGTACTCTTATTGTACTCTTATTCTGCCTCAGCTTTCCTATCTCCATACCAACTCAATCCATCTCAGATCATTGGTCCTATTATTCTCCAACAGGAATATTGTCCGGGGTTAATAACAAGGTATAGAGATGAGAAAGCAAGGTTCATTCACTCATTAAACACATTGATTCAGAGCTAAGCAGTGCTTAGGGGGAATTCAGCAGTGAACAAGACAGAAAATAAACATACAGACCAAAAAAAAAAACCCAAAGAGAAATATCAGATAAATATCAGGGTGTGGTGACAGTGACCTAGCGACAACCGTGACAGAACTCCAGCCTATGCAGTTCTGAAACAGATGTGTGGGTCCGATGCCCATCACCAAGAACCATAGTTTGGTGAAAAGAAAAGGAATTGTTTATTTAAAAGTTATAAAGATTTAGAATGACAGAATTCTGCTATCAAGTCCCATTCCCTTTAAAATACGTCCCCCTCTCCCCCCGCCTGCAACACACACATACACACTCCTGCCTACCTTTTGTCAAATCAGGCCAGTTTCAGAATATGCCAGTCAGAGGTACCATCTTGCAGGTGGAAAAAACAAAAAATAGAAGTCCATGGCTTACCATTCCCCTGGTCTCAGTTTATCATTCCTGGCTTCTCCCGGTAATCTGTGCTTGGCCCGGCAGTTTCCACAATTTCCAGCATTATTATCATCCATGCCACCATGTTCTCCAGCTCTTAATCCAAAATGTACCCTTTCAACCCACACGGCCAAGAGAGTGAATGGCTGCGGCACCCAGTTTTAAATTCCCACCTGGGGCTTCCGGCATGGCCCCATTTCCAACTCCTCCCACAATGAGCTGCACCTTGCCAATCCTCTCTCTAGTTACATTCTCCTGGCTGCCATTACCAGCCCCAGCAGGTGTGTCTCCGTGACACAGAGCAAATCACCTCCAAGCTCTTGCACAGGCGCCGCAAGCTCCTACATCACGGGTTAAAGTCACATCCATCTCCCTGGCCCCAGAGCAGCAGGCCCAGCTATGTCACACAACTGCGAAACTAGCCAAGTTGCCATAGTAATGCAAAGTAACTCTTAACGGCCGTTCTCCGCTTGCTTCTCCAACCCCAAGCCAAGGCTGGGGAGGCTACACCCTGTTACGCTACTTTATGTTGGGTTTTTAAAAATCACAGTGACGGGCTGAGAGCCGACTGAGAAAGACAGTGATCATGCAAAGTACAGGGGGAAAGCACTACAGGCGGAAGAAACAGCGAGTGCTACGGCTTGCAGGTGAAAATCGGTGTAAGAAAAAGGTAAGAAAGGCCAGTGTGGCTGGTGCGTCAGGGGGAAGACAGAGGGGTGGAGGCTGGGGTCACTGAGGTCCACATGAGCCAGATATGTAGGGGTAGAAAGATGGATTGTATTCTAAGTGGAATGGAATATCACTGGAGGGTTTTTCTTTCATTTTTCAATTACAGCTCACATTCATTATCATCTTGTATTACTTTCAGGTGAACAGTATAGTGGTTAGACAACTGTACAATTTACAAAGTTGTCCCCCAATATTTCAAGTACCCTCCAACGTCATACATAGTTGCTAAAATAGTATTGCCTATATTCCCTATGCTGTGCCCCATTTACATCTCCATGGCTGTGTTGGGGTTTCCAATTTGTACTTTTTAAACCCTTCCCCTTTTTAACCCAGCCCCCCAACCCTCCTCCCGTCTGGCCACCATTAGTCTGATCTTTGTATCTATGAGTCTGTTTCTATTTTGTGTATTTGTTTATTTTGCTCTTTAGATTCCACATATAAGTGAAATCATATAGTATTTTGTCTTTCTGTGTCTGACTTATTCACTTCACATAATACCCTCTAGGTCTGTCCCTGCTGTCCTAAACAGTAAGATTTCATTCCTTTTTTGTGACTGAGCAGTGTTTCATCGTATGTAAATGTACCACAGCTTTTTCTAATCTACTCATCTATTAATGGGCTCTTGTGTTTCTTCCAGACCTTGGCAATCACAAGTAATGCTGCAATGAACATAGGAGTGCATATATTTTTTTGAGTTTCACCGGAGGGTTTAAGCAGGAGTGTGATGTGATCTGATACGTGTTTTAGCAAAGCTCTCTGCAGATGCTGTGCAGACACCAGGTTACAGAGAGCAACAGGAAGACCGAATAGGAACTACTATAGTAGCCCAGTGAATGATAATAGTGGTTTGGATGGGCAGCAGTACAAATGTACTGACTGGACATGTGTTATGCAGGTATGTCAAGGGACTCAGTGATGGACTTGGATGTGGGGGGGTGCAAGGGAGGACTCCAAGGAAACTCCTAGGTTTTTAGCTTGAGTAACTTGCTGGCTGGGCACATCAATCACTGATCTGGGAAATACTGGAAAGGGAGCAACTCTGGGAAAAGGAGGCAACAATCAAAACTCCAAGTGATGGATGACGTGGCATAAAAGATAGGCTACTATGATCATATTGCAAAAGGCTTCCAATTAGAGATTAAGAGATTCGAGCCTTTTCTGAACTGTGACGTAGAGAACACACTGTGGTACTGGGGTGGTAGACGGGCTGGGAGGGGTAGAAAGCATACACCTGCAGTAGAATGTTGGGAGTAAAAATTGAGAGGGCAGAATACAAGAGTAAGTGAGTCAAAAGACACAGAACACTTATAAAAGGGCCAAACAGATTTAAGACAAAAGGCCTAACAAAAACACAAATAGAAGATGTTTATTCGAAGATGGAAGGAAAGAATGGAGTAAGATTAACCATCAGAGGTTTCATCAGAGGTCTCTTGGTAGTTTCGAGAAGAGGCAGCACAGGATGAAAATCAGAGGGTTCAGTCTGCTCCGTAGGGAGAAATTCGTCAGCTGCAGTTGGACCCACCAACAGATTAGCTTGGGAAAGAACCTGGGTTGGAAGAAGAAAGGCTTTGTGAGCACTCCTTCTGTTCACTGGTGGCAAGAGAAGTGTGTGTGTGCAGCAACTCATTGATGTTTTAGTTATGGCACATCTTTTCACTGCAGAATAGAAATCGGCAACTCTTATTACTATTAGGGCCATCTATCTGATAAAACATATATTGTAGTATTTCAGAGCTTGAAACATTGGTTGATAAAATGGGAAAATTTTACTCACTTTTATAAGCTCTATTGCCAGTGAACAGTTATCTCCAACACAATGTTTGTAAAGAGGATCTTTGTCACATTAAGGGAGAAAAACTGTTACTCTTTATGAGAAAATATTTCCAGGTTATAATTAATTTTATTTCTCTGATTGAATTTTTTCCTCCAATATAACAGGCTAGATCAGTAGGAATCATACATCTATAACTTAGGAAATCTAGACAGGACAAATCATCAGTGAGAAAGCAATGATGAAGAAAATCAATATGCTTATCTACTCTGTATTCCCTTATCCCTCATTTTCCACTTCTTGTGTCTTCGCCAAAACCTCACCACTGAAGCTAAATGAATCAATGAAATATAGTTTTTTTGAAACAAACACATTTTGGCTCATTTGCATCAATTTCAAAAGCAGCTGCTTCTTTCCTATATGAGCCATTTTCTGAATAAGTGATTTTTGGGGGGTTGGCAAGCTGAAGGATTTTGTCTTAGTCAATAGTTGGCATTATCATCAAATAGGAGGCGAATTAGTCACTGCAAATGAATTAATATCTTGCAGAACCAGAGTTATTTATGCCCTGAGTGATAAACTTGGGAACTGTTAATCAGTGCACTGACAGAATTTGTAAATGAGATCAATGCATCACTGTTGGGGGTCTTCCAGGGATGATGGAGGACAGGAGAGCTGCCAGAGACTGGATTCATTCCTTTGCTTGCTCCCTCCTCCCTCTCCTTTCCTTCTTCTTTTCTTAACTTTCCGTTTCATTCTCTCCTTCCCTGACTGTCTCTCTCCCTCTCTCTCTTCCTTTCTCCCTCCTTGCTCCCTTCCTTCTCTCCTTCTTCTCCTACCATATATTTACTGACCTGTTCTGTGTAAGTATCAGGGATATCCTTAAGGAGACCACATCCTCACCTTTAAGAACCTAGTGGAGGAAGGAAATCCATAAAGATATCACACATCATTAGAGTACAGTGTATTAAGTGCAATAATAACAGTGCATAAAAGTGTTTTACAGTGGAGAGAAGATGACCCTAATTTGCTGTGTAGGGGTTAGGAAGGGCCTTGCTGAGGAAAATAAATATGAGTTTTCTAGATGGACAAGTCAGTATTTTAGGCAGAAGAGAAAATAAGTGCAAAGCCATGCAATTGGGGAAAAACACGATCATCACCATCACAACGGCAGCTAACACTAACTTACTATGTGCCAAGCACCATGTTATAAGCTTTTCATAAATTAATGCTTTTAATCCTTCCAACCACTCTATAAGATAGATATTATTTCCATTTTTCTGATAAGAATATGAGGTCCCACATGGTTAAGAAATTGTCCCAGGGAAAGTGTTATGCTCAGAGTCGTCACCACTTCAGTGTACTGGTGTGTGAGGACTGTTGGCGAACGTCCAGAGGTGAGGTTGGGAAGATCACCAGGAGTGTGTGTTAATAAACGCTAATGTATTGCAGGAAAGGGTTCAGGTTCACTCTGAAGCAGGACTTCCCATTTCTCTCTCTGCCTAGCCGCCCATTTACTAAATATACAGGGTGGGCAAAAGTAGGTTTACAGTTGTTTGTTTAGAAAAAGATATACAGGTTATGATTGTTACAATAGCTTCATTAACTCTATTCCATGTACTCACAACCGTAAGCCTACTTCTGCTCACACCTCTATTTACTTCAACATTTTTAAGCAGCACACAAAAATCAAACCAAGAATGAGTAAAAATGAGTGAATAAAGAGAAAAGATGAGGAGAGGGAATAATAGAATGAGGAATAAGGCTGGCTGAGCAGACCTTGATGAATCTTGGCAGACACTGAATCTGTTCTACATCTTTGTGCTGAAGTTAAAGAACCAATTGAGAGAAAGCCAACCTATTCCCCAAGTGAGCTGAAATTGTACCCAGTGAAAAGACAAGATTTTTTACAATAAGGATTGTGAAGTCATTTAATCAGATGGACAGATGGGTGATAGAGTCCCCAAAGTCCTATTTCTTGTAGCATAGTTGATGTGATTTTCACTGGAAAATAATTTTTAAAGGAGATATAACCAAATGCTTCCTTTGTAGGGGAGTGGGGAGGGGACTGTGGGGAGAAGGGTTTTCAGGAACCACTATAGAGGACACATGGACAGAACCAAGGGGGAGGGTGGAGGCAGGGGAGGGATGTGGGGTTGGAGGGGGTTGGGGGAGGGGAGGGGAGAGGATGCAGACAACTGTAATTGAACAACAATAAAGTAATATTAAAAAATAAATAAACTCAAACATTAAAAAAAAATATTCCTGTCCCGAAGCCTGCCTGCACCCCTGTCCTGCAGGCTTCTCCATCTCACACCAGACAGATGGAGTCACCCCCACACCCCCCACCTGACCCTGACTTGATCGGCAGCACCAACACCTCGAAGTGTCTGTACCTGGAAACCAAGGGCTCACAGCGGAGCCACATCCAAGGACAGTCTGTCCTGAAACTCTTCCAGGCCCGACCTCTCCCAGCCCAGGCGGCCATAATTCAGCAACGCCACCCACCTGCCTGAGGGACTGTAGTAGCTGCCCTGTGGTCTTCGTAGAGCTGAGCTCGCATCTGAAAAAAAGAAAAAAACAACAACAAAAACAAATGCCTCCTTTGTCAAAACACAGTCTTAATAAAGCACTCATGAAATGTCTGTCGTTAATAATTCTACTGCCTAAATATTTGCCAAGATCACTTATTCACGACATTTATACCAGTCCAAAAAAATAAGTAAACCCACAGATTGGCTTGTTATTTTTAAACCAAGTAAAAGATGCAGATACCTCACAAATATACAAACTCTAGTTTTAGAATGGTTGACATGTAGTGTGGGAATTCTTTCCACACACGTGAAAACACGCAGTCCTGGGAATCACACGCGTACAGAGCATGGCTCTGCATGAAGAAGAATTATTCCTGTGTGGGCAAGCATGATTCATGTCTGTGGAAAAAGAATTCTCTAATGGGAATTTGGCAAAAATGTTTCTTAAGAAATTCTCTGACTTGCTAAGTCTCTCCCTCCCGGAGTCAAGAGACTTAAGTTAATGAATCCATGAAATTCTTCTCTGTCTCAATGTTTTATGGTCCTAAGAGTTAACAGCCCTAGTTAGCTTACCCTCAATTTACTTGTCTCCTGTTTAATGTACTACCCCAGTCCTGTCTGCCACCAGACCTGAATTTACAACCTAATGCTCTGTACCCCTAATGTTTACCTTACTGAGTAAACCTACCCCTTATCTATTCCCTTCTCATATATTCTCATGACCTCACTGAAGACCCCTGTTCTACATAAGTTCATGAATAATCAATCCAATGTAAATATGTCCTAAAACTTCTAATAAAAAGCCCGGCTGAGCTATGCCCGGGGTCTTTCAAAGATGGAGTGAAAGGCCCGTGGCTCCAGACTCTTTTCTCAAAGCGTGGGTGAGTTTGATTCACGCGATTGGTGCGGTCCCCCCACGGATTTTGCGGGACGAAATCCGCGACAATGTAGTCCTTCCTTTTGACAGTGATTAGCTTGCTGGAGGAGTTGCATATTCAGCTTCTTCTGAGTTTGCATGGCTTCATTTGCTTCACTTAAATGGTCTGTATCATAAAGGAGTTTTAATTGAGTTTATCCAGACATGCTTATGAGATTGTTCAGAAGCAAGTTCAAAAGAAGAGAGGCCAGAATACTAACTATGAAAGAATTAAATGCTGTGTTAAAAGATCATCCTGACCAACATTAACCTTGGTATAAGTAATCTGACTCTGGTTTTGTGAAACGCTAATTCAGATAGGGCGAAGAGAGTGTTCTAAGTTGAGCTCATGTTTCTCAGCTCATAACTGATTCCTGTCCACAGAGGCAAAAGTTAATGAAATCTGTACTTAAACCAAAAGTGGTCCTGGTAGATATCTCCATGAAGTGGTAAAAAACATCATTGTGTGGTGGCACTGTATAGCACAATAGCTAGGCCTAAAGGCTACCAGATCCTCATGAGAAAATTGTCCTGAATAACTAAGGCTAATAACTGTTCAGGTATGTGGGTTGTATATGATTTAGGTGAACAGTCAAGTGGCCTAGTAAGTCTATGGTTTGGGGGAACAGAGGTGATCCTCTCTGTAAATGGAATAAATGACAGACTCCTACCAGGAGCTACTGTGCCCAGAGTCAATAAAAATGTAAAATAAGCCATCACAGAGGAAAGATCTCAGTTCAGAAATGTCACTGTATAGCTCTTAGGGCAAAATGTCTTCACCAGCGCCTTTATTGATTTGTATTTTCAATTATGTGTATGAATGAGGCCTGGATTGATAAAAGTTAAGGCAGTTTACTGTGTTGTAAGGGTGTATGGTAAATGGAGTCAGTCAGGCTCCCTTACCCAGATGTCTGGGCAACTAAGATAAGCAGCATTCTCATAGCCTTGAGCATGGGTCCACATGCGAAGAATCATGCTGTGTTATACAATATCTTGGCATCCTGCTGGCTATATGTGCATTTAGTATATAAGGGAGTTGGGACATCCCACGGCACGACTTGTGGCTTTCAGTGTGTGTGGGTTGCCCCACCCTTGAATAAACACATGTCAGGCATTCCCACAGCTCTGTGAATTTTCTTTTGCTTGTCTGAATCCCAAGTGAACCTGCCTGGCCTTGAAAGGCTACAAGACATAGGGGGTGGGCACTAAGCCTTCTATCTATCAGTTGGGCCTCTACAATTTTTTTTCCTACCCATTTCACACCAATGTCAACTCTGACTGGGATCTATTCTTATTGTCTAATGACATCTAATGACATGGCACTGGTTCTCCTGTACGGCTCTTGGTTTTTAGAACCAAGGTTTTCCTGATGTGATAAAGTGTCAAATAAGCTTCAAAAACTTTAAATTTCACAAGGCTATAGCCTCATCTTTAGTTTTGTTATTTTAAGCTTCTCAGTAAATCTTGTCTAACTAGGTACTAAAAAAGCAAAAAGTGAAACATGCATTTTCTATGAAATTTTATTTTTTATGTAAAATTGGTTTTCAAATCTGCTAATTTGTGGAAAGAGATCAGCTTCTCTTCTTAGTTAGAGAAGCAGAGATTCAACTGGTCCTTACTGAATGAAAGGTTTTCGGTGAAGGCTGGAAAACCTGAAGGTCAGTAGGGCAACTTTGAGTTCCTCTGATCTCCCTAGTTCATCTGTGCTTACAGCTCACCTTTGTACTGAGCAGCCATGCCCAGGACTAGGCCAGGACAGCAATCGTGTCTTACCACCTGGTTGAATATCCTTTCTAGGGAAGGTAAGAATCTCAGAAAATCTGTGCAGCTAGCTTTTGGAGTAGAGCCATGGGTAAAATCTCTACATTTCCCAACACATTATGATTCAGGTTATTAGGTAAATAAGTTGTTGGAGAATTTTCATTTAAATCTAATTGACTAGTTTACCTCCAATAGAATATTCTATAGGAACACAGTTTTCATTCTTGACCACTTAATTTCACATTGCCATCAATGTCTAGAAGAACTAAAGGCATTTTGCCTCAGGGTGACATATGAGCTACTTTCAAATATGTGTAGATTATTATGTAGAAATTATTATTATACTTATTCTCCAAAGCCAAGTAGGTAGAACAAAAATCTTAATAATCATAGTTGTCCAAAGATGAAACAGACCACTGCAGAGGGTGTGACCTCCTACCCTTCACCCCTGGGGATGATCAATGAAAGTGGGGAAGATCGTTTATCAGGGAGTCATGTGTCAGAGAGTGATTGGACCAGATGATATAGAAGAGCTCTCAAACCTAACAGTGTTAAGTAATAAGTACTTTAAAAAATTATTTTAAGCCTTTTTTTTTGGCATGAAATCTGAGGAAGGGCTTTTTGCTGGAGGCCAAATATATGCCTGTTTTTATATTTTAAAGTGTAAAAATTATTGCATTATTTTATCTTTTTTCAGCTAGCTCTCTGGAAATAAATATGGAAATTTACTAAAAGAATGAATACTAATGAGGTTGTAATTGAGTTTGGAATATTAACTTTTTGAGACACTATTCCTTGTGTTATAAGGAACCCTAAATTTATTTGTTTTACCTCTTTATTTTGGAAAAGTTAAAACCTATAAAAATGAATAGGCTAATATAAGAAATGCTCATGTGCCCATCACTTAGTTGCGAAAATTATTAACTTACAGGCAGGATAATGGCCCCCACAAAGACATCTGTATCCTACAGCCTGAAACTTGCAAATACGTTAGGTTACTTGGTAAATAGGAATTATGGTTGCAGATGGAATTAAGGTTGCTAATCAAATGACCTTGAGATAGGGAGATTATCCTGATACTCCAGGTGGGATCAATCCAATCATGTGCATCCTTATAAATTCGGAGGAGAGAGATGCAGATAGATGGCCCTGTGAGAAGGTCTTGGCATGATATTGCTGGGTGGAGATAAAGGAATGAATGGGGCCTTGAGCCAAGGCATGTGGCTGGCCTCAGGGAGCCGGAAAAGGCAAGGAAACAGATTCTCCCCTGGAGCCTGCTGAAGGAATGCTGGCCTGGTGACACCTTGACTTTAACCCATGAGCCCCACTGCAGATTCCTTACCTACGGAGCTGTAATATACAGAATTTGGTATTGCTTTAAGCCATTAAGTTTGCAGTACATTTTAATAGCTGCTGTAGAAAATTATCTAAACAACAACAAAATGTACTTTGAGACTGTCAAAGTATAAAGAGAATAAAATAATCTTTAAGAATAAGTCTAGAATTTTTGTATGTATTTCCAAGTAAAACAAATATGTGCAAACGACAAATAAATTAAAGACAATGCTTTTATTTGTGGGCTTTGAGTACACTAGGGATGGGTGTAATTCTAAATCCCAATAAAAGAGATTTAAATCTATGCTATCAGAAATTAAATAGGTATTTAAATTGCTAATATGATTAGTTTTATTAATCATTTAAATGATTTACACCTATTCCTTTGATCTTTTGGCACCTTTTTTGTTAAACTTCTTATTCCCATTTCATAAATAGCAAATTAGATACTGTGGTTTACTTAAATGTATATGTTGTGATTGCTCTTGATAGTTTTCCTTTATGTGCTATTTATCAACCAATTTCAATAAAATGCAAATATGGAGATTGAAACATGCATTATTTTACAGAAGCTAGTGGAATTGTTTACACATATTAAGAGATGTACTTTATTTAAAACCAGCTAAAATCTATGATCATTTTCTTCAATATCATTCCATTAATTTCCATTTACATAGATCTTTTTTCATAGTCTTGATAAATAAAGTATTTAATTTGAGTCCACAGACTAACCAACCAATCACCCAACCAAGTGAATAATGACTCACTCTGCAAACATAAACATAAGCAAAAACATAAAATAAAATGAAACAAAACAAAGCACATAAGGTTTGTAAGCAGTCACTTTTGAAAAATCAATGCAAATGGTTTGAATGAAATTTATCATATATATATATTTGTCTTACTAGTGTTAACACAAAGGGCAAAGGGTGGATGTCTAGATTACTGAAGTCATGTATCCCAATGGACCATTTATTTCTTTTATGTTTAATGCCTTAACCCTCAAAAATATGAGTCAGATGAATCTGAAGTGAAGTTTTGTTAAATGTTCTCACTGAAGGTATCTTTAGTTTCAGTGTTTAAAATGTACAGATGACATTCCTTTGGACGTTTGCAGGAGAAATACTGTGGTAGCATATACTTGTTTTTAAAGTTTAAGAAGCACACACCAATAATATCGAGCATATGGCACAAACTTAACACACAGACACACAGATGCACAGCAAACTCTGAAATATCAGAAATACATACACAATTTGACATTCTATTTAATACTTAACACATCATCTCATTCTTCCTAGACACTATGAGAAACTAAAGTGTATGAAAGTAAGTGTTGTTTTAAAGCTATTTGTGATGTATCAACTTGGTTAGGCTACAGTGCAGTGTTCTTTGGCGAAACACCAATGTAGATATTGTTATGAAGGTAGATTTTGGATGTGATTAACATTTACAATCGGTACACCTGAATAAAGCAGATAACACTTCATAATTTGGGTGGGCCTCACTGAATCAGTTGAAGGCCCCAAGAGCAAAGACTGAGGTTTCCCGAGGAAAAAGTAATTCTGCCTCAGGATTGCAATATCAACTTTTTAAAAGATTTTATTTTTTTATTTATTTTTAGAGAGAGGGGAAGGGAGGGAGAAAGAGAGGGAGAGAAACAGCAATGTATGATTGCCTCTCACATGGCCCCCACTGGGGACCCGGCCCGCAACCCAGGCATGTGCCCTGACTGGGAATCGAACCGGGACCGCTTGGTTCCCAGCCCGCGCTCAATCCACTGAGCCACACCAGCCAGGGCGCAATATCAACTTTTACCTGGGTTTTCAGAGTGCTGGCTGCCCTATGGATTTCAGAGCTACCAGCCCCAAATTGTGTAAGTCAGTTCCTTAACATCTCAACCCCTCTCTTGATATAGATATGAATACAGATATAAATACTAGCTACATAGTTATATCTCCTGTTGTTTCTGCTCCTCAAAAGAACTCTGACTGACATAGCTATTGTTGCCTTTCAAATAAGGCACTCACTTGATTCCTTCTGAAATAAAGTAATTCTGTTTTCTCATTTTGGTACCTTTCACTTGCTTTATTTAAATTGATCCAAAATATTTTATTCCCTTTAGCTCAAACTGATAATGAAAACTTTTAAAGTTCAAAAACACATATTCTTTCTTCCCCAAATTCCTGTTCTTTGGGTTTCTTTCCCCCCACCCCACCATCACCTAGATCCTCACTCACCACATTCCTATCGACCCCATGAGTCACCCCTAGCACACATTTTATTTTTCCAAATACAAGATAAGTGAAGAACTTTACAGACGTTGAAACATCCTGGGTTTTATTGTTTTGTTTTGTTGTGTTTTGGGTGTGTGTGTTTAAATGTCTTTTCAGTGACCATCACTACTGTGTTCTAATATGTGAGTATTCTCTCTGGTAACTGTTTTCTAACATGTAAACAATTTATATTTAGCCAACAGTTAAAATAATGTGTGATGGGATAATAGTTGAAATAAGTTTAGACTCTGGATCAATTACCATAAGGCTGCCTTAAGAAGACTTGCTTTATTTTACCTTAAAACAAGACCATTTACTAGAGTCTAAGACAGAGCTGTGTCTTTATTTTCTTCTCTAGGTTCAGAGTAACTCATTCTGACCAAAACTCTACCAGGGATCAGGAGTGATTGGTTAATTAAAGCAATGCAATTCATTGGTTTCAAAGGAACTGGAGGACTGAGTTCCTTTCTAAGTTGATAAATACATTGCAAAATGCATACTAATCAAGGATTTTTCTCTACGGGAATAATACAGAAGTCAAAAACTACAGTAAAACTACATTTCTGCTGTTCCGTAAGGGATTTGTTCCCTATGCCATTTACGACTCAGATTATGTTCTTACGCAATGGTATCCAAACAACTGGATAATTACTTGAAATCAGTGGTACTGGTATTCAAACATTTTGCTTTATATGGAGTGAACCTCGTCCTCTACCATCTGACTGAGCCAACTAAAGTCATTTCTCTTAAAGACATCAACAGCTCAAGGGGAAAAAAAGTTTGCTCTCCAGGGCTGGGGGAGGACTTTTGCTTTGCACTTTAAAATGTTTGCTCTGTTCCAAGAAGATATTAGGATCAGTTGACTGACAACAGGAAAAATTTTCCTGGCAGAGGAGGAAGCCAGAGGAGATTCGTATGCAGACAAAATTTTAACTATCAGGCTGTTTGTATCCCCATGTCTGTTCTAATATGCCAAGCTAGGATAAATCAAATAGGCTCTAAAAATTGTAGATAAAAATGTGATTTCACAATAATTCTGGAGTTTTGCAGAATATCCATCTTTAGCATTTCTTTTTTATCCCTTTGCCCCAAAGAGTTATTTATTACTGGGAAAAGCTATGTAACTATGTCGATATATGCACTACTTAAAGAAAAAGAAACCTTGAAAACACTACATTTTAGAAATGTTATAAAGTTATGACGGTTTGCTGAAGTGCTAGCATGAGTTTAAAGAGACTGGGACCCAGACAAAGAGGCCGGAAATCTGTTTGAAAGGAGGAGAGAAAGTGGGTCAGGTGATGTCATGGAGGCCTGGGGAGGGTGTGTCCCATTTCTGGCTGTCCCCACTCAGCAGAGGCTGGGACCAAAAGGGTCCTCCCTCAGGCTGCGGGGCACAGTGTTCCCAACTTGCCTTTGTTGGGAAGCCCTCAGCGCTGGAAATCTCTTCCGGAGGAGGGAAAGGGACTCAGCATAAGTGCAGCGAGGACTAGGGAGCCACGAGAACAGCGATGGGGTAGACACAATGAAGCAGGTGTTTCCAGCCCTCGGGACAGCCTTTGGAGTCGGCGTTTCAGAGCAGCTTCAGAATCGTTCTGTTTTCCTTGGTTTCTCAAAGAAAATGAGATTTTTTTGAGGATCAGCAAACCAACAGTTTATAGACATGATCTTTAATCCAGGTCATAATTTATATCCTAAAAATCCCTCAAAAAGCAGAGGGAATTCTGACTTCTGAGGGTAAGGGGAGCAGGCACTGAGGGACTCTTCTCTCCCACCGTTTTCACCATCTCTTTTCTTCCCTTTGGGGACCTCTTCTGCTGTGGCCCGAGACCTCCTGCTTGGATCTTTTAACCTAGCCGTTCCTTCTTGTTGGTATGAGCATTGGGCTTTTTTCTTACACTGGCATTTCACAGGCAAAATGAATGGTGTAAATGAAAATTCAAAATGAAGGCACCCAGGGTTGATTCATGGCCTGCTGCATTCAACTTTAAATAAAGTTAGACTTAAAATACACCCAGTCTAAGTATAAATCTTATCACAGCGATACAAGGGGAATGTGATTAGGTCTTACTCTCATTATTCTCTGCAGGAGGCCCATTTTGAGAACCATCGAAGAACTAATTTAACTTAAATTTCACATAAACTCGACCAAAACACCAAACAAAGGCTAACGACAACAACGCTCCCCACACTGCTGACTGACAGACTTCACGCCGCTGGACGCTCTGCAAGGTTATATTTTTACAAGTGTAAACTATTCATAAAGACTGCAATTTTTTAATTAATAAATTGTTTATCAAGCTGTTAAGTTTCTAATGATTTTTTGGGTTAGAAATTACCTTAGGGTCCTTTGATTTCTTATTTTAACTTTTAAATATTAATTTAATTATTTTTTATTTGGGGGCCATTCCCCCTAAATCTTTACTTTCTATCACCTCTGGTAAATGCATAATGTTTTATTGAAAAGCTATCTTTTATCAGATTCCTTTTTCATCTACCCAGGGAATTAGACTTTTCTGTCTCTGTTTTCTCAAAAATCCAACTCAATTTATTTCAAACCTGTACTGATAAATAGGAATTATTCAAAATTTTTAATCTGGGCTAGGTGGACCATACTAATAAACCAAAAGCTCTGGGTTGTCAGCCTGCTTAGAATGTGCAGAGATTGTTAACACAAAGAAAACGAAAGCAATGGAAAAAGACCTGATACACTATAATGAAGGTATATTGTTTTTTAGTGACTTTTGGTTCCTCCTTTTACTTTTCTTCCTAAGAACTTCAGCTTCTAAGGATTCCGAGGCAAAGACTGTTGAAATCTAAGTAAAGGGAAATAATCCTAAGCTTACAGTTAATTATACCTTCATCTTCTTTCTTTTCTAGGTTATCCATTTAAATAATTATTATTCTTTTTTTACAACATAAATTTTCTGAAGTATAAAGATATGTATATAAAGAAGAAAACCACAGTCATCTGTAAGCCCACCTTTCTGTAGAGATGACCTGCATTTCTTCCCAGCCTTTGTGTGCACATGTGCCTTTCCAGGTCCCTCCTTTTAGAGTCCGTAGCACAGAGGTGCTAAGTTCTATATGTTTGACACTCATACTGAGTTTCATTTTTGCTTTCCTTGTGTCCTTTATACTTCCTCTACATGTAACACTCACGGGCCTGGATTTAGGAAGACCAAAGATTAACCTCTGCTCTCATCTAGAGGATCTAGACGGTAGACATGCATGGCTTGGGGCCAGGTTAGCTGACAACGAGAGCATTCTGGGAAAACACCTCTAGCTGTGCTCGTGAAGGCGGCAGCCTCCTCTAGAAGGCCTGGAATGCTATTGCTCAGAAACGTGCGTTTTTTTCTGTTCCTGTCTCCATGTGGCAGATCCCTTTGGCTTGTCAGAATCCTTCTGCCATTTCTCCCTTTGTTACAGTGTAGTCCTGAACACTTAAAGAGCAATTATTTTCTTAATTTCTCTTTTTCTTCTTTAATACCTCCCTATTCATATCTCTAAATATTATCTTTTCTTTTGGATGTTATGGGGAGTAGGAAGAAAAAAATCAGTATTTTGTTCTCACCTGTGCAGTATTTCAGCATGATCTCTTACAGTTTTTCTTACCATTCTTTGTCCTTCTATACCTTTTTTCCCTCTCTTTCCTTCCTTTTTTCCTCTGGTGCCTAGGATAATCATGCTGATCTGCCATATTCCAGGAGTACCATGAATAGTGCTATCGAAGGCGAACTCGAAAGTCTACAATGTCTGTCGTCAAAGTGTCTTGGCACTGCTTTGGTGTGCACACTAGTGTTACACTGAGACTCTAAACTGGTTAGATTGCTTTGTTTAAAATGGTACTCATTTGGTAACGCCACCATTACTTTGTCAGCTGATGTGCCACCAAACAGCTCATCAGATTGTCCTATTGGTCCAGCATTAATCCTAGTCAGTTCTGAGATGTCTTGGGGGCAGTTGTAACTCTAAAAAAATAAAAATGGGAATGATGCTCCTAATTATTTTTTCTAGAGCAAACACCCGTTAATGTGTATTATATGTAGCGGTGTCACATTATTGAATAAATTAGGCTCCAAAGTGCTAAACAGAGATCATTAACACCATCAAACAAACATTTATATGGTACTTTGTATATGGCAAGCATTTGATCTCAATGATTGACATATATTAACCTGTCTCTTTCTCTAACTATCCTGTAAATAGGTACATTTACATTATTAGCCCTATCAATGGATGAGGAAACTGAGGAGCAGAGACGCCAGAGAACTCATCCAAAGTTGTGGAGCTGCTGAGGAGCAGATCTGGCCTTTAAAACTATGCAGCTTTCTTCCAGAGACTCTTCTCTTAACCCAGTGCTATTCTACCTTATTATATTATCAGTAAATATTTGATCATATATTTAAAATATAGAGAATATCGGTGTGACTCAGTTGGTTGGGCATCATACCACAAAAAGAAAGGTCACAGTTTCAATTTCTGGTCAGGGCACACGCATGGGTTGCGGCCAGGTCCCCGTTTGGGGGCATGAGAGAGGCAACTGATGGATGTTTCTCTCTTACATTGCTGTTTCTCTCCCTCTCTTTCCCTCTGTCTAAAAATAAATAAATGAAATCTTTAAAAAATATAGGGAATATTATGCTGTACACAGGGAATGTAAAAAAGTTTTGAGATAGCTTTTACCCTCAAAGGTCTTCAATCTCATTAGAAACACAGGGTAAACCATACAAAATGTAAACAATACGCAGCAGAAGCTGCAATAAGAGTCATTCAGATGAGTTCTCTAGGATTTTGTAGGTGGCCGGGTCACTAAAGCAGAGGAAATTTGGAAAGACTTCATATGTCTGGACTTCTAAGAGGTTTGGATGAAAGATCAAGATGATTTTATGCTCTTTAAAGAAAGTTATCTAAAATATGAACAGCTTAAAAATGCATCTGAAACTCACTAAGACAGATGGTCTAAAATAATCGGAATCATCTGGGGGTAGAGTGAATACTTGATTAAACCCCAGCAGGTGAGTGAGAATTGCTAACACAAAACAAAGGAATTAAAAACCCCATTATTGTGCTATTAACATAGAAGAATTAGAGTGATCAGATAATTCAGAAGATGCTTGTCTTGATGCCTTTAAAGTGGGGCACGCAATGCCTTGGGCTGCAAACAATTAGTCCTATGTGTCACAGAAGCTTGGGAGTGACAAAGTCTCTGACAGCTCTGAAGGATGAACCAGTGCCCAGGAGAACAGCGATCTAGAAACTGACTTGATTTCATAGTTCTTTTTGTTTAAGGCAACCAACATTTCAGTAACCTATAGTACTCCAGGGTTGTATTTATCTACTCTTACTGTAATGCAATTGTTTCAGGAGAAATAATGGGTAAGTTAAATAACAAGACCAATGGCACCTTAGGATAAATAAGAATATAGGAAAATTTAAATTGCTAAAAATCCTCAATATCTCTTCCTGACATCTCTTTTAAGTTAACGGTAAGATTATTTTATTTTTCTTTTACTTCACATGCTGTATGACTATAGATAGATTGGCTCCCCATTTTTAGCTAATTAGTGTTTGGTTCTATACATTCCATATTTTCAGGGAATATTATGTATCGGTTTCTTAACATTAATGTCTTTTGTAGAACGTGTTCAATTTACATATAGATTGAATATATACGTTATCTCAACAGATCCTAATAACCCAGTATTATTTTCCTTTAATATTTCTACCACCCATCCAAGTAATTCAAAATTAGAAACTTGAGAATCATTATTGATTCTTCTCCTTTTCCACTGCATATCTAATCAACATGTGTTCTTGATTATATCTTCTAAATATCTTATAAATGTGTACAATTCATAAGGGCTAATTATTTCTATGGACCCAGATATATAGTCTGTTGAGATTAGAACCCAGGTCTTCTTGATTCCTGGTCTAGCCCTCTCTCTGCTCTACTGATGCTTTTAGAGAAGGGGCTTTGTTTTAATTCTAATCTGCCTCACTTTGTAACTGTGTAATAAAATATTATGAACAGAAGCTCCTTGCAAACATTAGGGAAAAGGCACAGAAATACCAACTAGTATTAGTGTACATAAAAGACTATTAGTATCACCTATGACACCTAGTTCTGAATTTCTCATTCTTATGCTTTACTAAATAACTTGATTTCACCATGCTTCTCTCCTTTTCCTCCTGCTCAGGAGAAACCTTGGCCTTCCTTCTGCTCTGGTTAATCTACCTGTGTTATGAATCTTAACAGCGTCTGCCTCCACAGGAGTCTTGCTTCAGAAACCCTACTGTCTTTCTTCAGTATGTAACAATATCACATCCTCTTGTTCTTTCCCCTCAGTCAGTAAATGTCTTAGGTTTCTCCCAATTTAAGAAACAGAGCAAAACAAACACACAAAACCAACAAAAAACTAAACTAAGAAAATCTTCTCGCCTTCCCTCCTTTCTAACCACTATTAAGTCTCTCATGTTTAGTCAAGCTACTTCCAGGGCAGACCACTGCATGGTCCCTCCCACCCCGCACACCACCGTGGCCCCGCTCATCCCACAGCAGCCTCGGCCCTGCTAGCACCGTGATATCATCACCTTTGTTTTGGCAAAGCAGATGAATACTTTCCCATGATGTAGCCCGGCTTTTTATAGAATTTGAAACGGTTGACCATTCATTTGTTTAATCAACAGTTACTCAGTTTTTTCCATGGGCCAGGCATTGGTCTGGGTGCAAAGGAGACACAATGGTGGGAAAAAGAAAAAGATTTCAGTAATTAGCACTGTGTTTTCCTTCGATCTGTTTGGTCTTTTTTTACTATTCCTTTTGTGGGCTCCTCTTCTGCATACCCTTTCAGGGCTGCTGTAACACATAACAACTGTTGACTAAACATCATGCACTCTTCCTGTGGCCTCACTCATGTGACTAAAGCTTTACATGTGCGCTAGATGGAGGGATGCCTTACCCAGATCTCCTTCCAGGAAGGACTGAAGACCCAGCTGTGATGAATCAGTCAACACAGATGCTCTAACTGCCAGTTCTATAGGGTCTTGCTCAAGTTCATGCCTTTTTTTTGAGGGCTGGCTTCAATGAAAAGGGGAAGTGTGAAGATCTGGCTGTTCTTGCCTGAAAGAGAAGCTGTACAAGATGAATCTGAGAATCTTCACTCTCAAGAAAGCAGGGCCACCATCAAGGACTCCGAAGCTAAGCTTAAGAGACTTCCACTGACCCAAAATGGGACAATTTTAGTATCATTAAAGATAAAAATGGCAATGATTTAAACACATCATTTATGTTAAAAATTCATGAATTTATAGAACTACTGAAGGAAACCCACAATACCTCATTAGTTCTTTTCAGAGAATACTGGGAAACAAAGTCACTATTCTTAAAAATGGTAAATGGAGGATTTATGCTGCCTTTTTAGTAAAGCTAGGTCTTAGTGTAACCAATAATTTATGAAGGAAAGTTTCTTCTTATTGTAGTATTCCATCTAATAATGAATAGATTTAGTGATTGATAAATAATTAAGTGATAGAATTATAATTGTTTTTGCTAACTATATAATGGATCTGGGAAAAAAATGTGCAAAAATAAATCTATGGAACAAGCTCATTTATAAATACTACTGCAAAAATAATAAAATATTAGCTAATAGTCCTGGCTGGTGTAGCTCAGTGGATTGAGCGCGGGTTGCGAACCAAATGGTCGCTGGTTCAATTCCCAGTCAGGGCACAGGCCTGGGTTGTGGGCCAAGTCACCTGTAGGGGGTGTGTGAGAGGCAACCACACATTGATGTTTCTCTCTCTCTCTTTCTCCCTCCCTTCCCCTCTCTCTAAAAATAAATAAATACAATCTTTAAAAAAATAAAGTAAAATGTTAGCTAATATAGTCTGTTAATTAAAAAATTATGTACACCTATAGATTTATGCCAGAAATGCAAGAATGTTCAATATTAGGAGATAGATTAGTGTTATTTATCATATTTTAAATCTAACGAGAAAACTAATGAAAATCTCCGCAGACTCTGAAAGGCATTTGAAAAAATTAAATAACTATTCTTTAAATAACACTCAGTACCAAAGGAATCATTAGCCACTTCATTAACTTAATAAAATAAATATGCCTCAACCCAAAAGTCAACATCTAACTTAATGGGGAAATGCTGGAGATTTTCCCTGTAGTCAGATCCGAGACAAAGATGCCCACCATCACACGACTATTCAACAATGACCTGCGGTGTTAGGTAACATAATTATATAAGAGAAAGTGACTATATAAGAGTATAATAGCATTGTTTTATATAACACTACATAAGAAATTATATAACTGAATTGTGTAAGAGAAAGATATGTTATAAGAGATAGGTAGAAAAATTATAAAAATGAATGCTATACTATTTGCAGATGATAAGAGTATACACCTGGAAAACCCAGGAAATTTGTCTGAAAAATTATTATATAAAGTAAGATAGTTTAGGAGGTTAGTTAATGTTAAATTCATATACTAAAGAAATAGTCTTTATGCATGTAGAAACCCAATATAGTTGAAGAAAAGACTTATTAAAATAGTAATACTAGGCCTGGCCACTGTGGCTCAGTTGGTTGGAGCATCGGCCCATGTACCAAAAGGTCCCAGGTTCAATATTCCATTGGGGCGCATACCTAGGTTTTGGGTTCGATACCTGAGCAGGGTGGTACTGGAGGTAACTGTTCAATGTCTCTCTCTTTCTCTCTCTCTCTCCCCCCCACCCTCTCTGTCTCTCTCTCTCTAAAATCAGTGAATGTATCCTTGGGTGAGGATTAAAAAAACTGTAACAACAAAGTAAAATACTTAGGAATATGTGCTACAAAAAAGGTGAAAGAACCATTTGAAGAAACACTCTTGATAATAGACAAAAATACATTTGGAACAAATGTAAAGAGAAACCATGTACTTAGGCAGAACTCTGAACAAAACATAGATGTTACTTTGCAAATTTAGCAGAATCTCTACCCACTAAAGAAATAGCACATGGTTTTGTTGTTTTTCCCTCCTCCAACCTATACGAGCTAATTCTAAGGCCTACTTGGGAGATCACACAAGCAAGGGCGACCAGATGAAGATCAGCGAGGGAGAGACCGCACCCGCTGGATACTAACTATAAGGCTTTCAGAGCTGTGTCATTCTGGCACAAGATACCTACAGGACTTTAGTATATGATGAAAGTGTCATCTCAAATCAGTGGGGGGGAAATGAAAGACGTAAGTGACAGTGAGATTATGCAGTAGCCACTTGGAGAAGCATAGAGTTGTACAATAAGTGGTCACTTAATGTCATGGAGAGGTTCTCAGAAACTGTGACACAATGTATTGTGTAATGGAACCAATTATACCACAGGCTAATCCTCAGTTCCTACAGAATGTTTTTCATCTCAAAGCATCACCAAACTTCTAAATAAAGAACCGAACATTTATATTTAATACTGAAATGAATATGAGCTATACATACCTTTAAGAAAGATTAATGAAAACAAGTAAGATGATTATTTCCTGACCTGCCTGTACTCGTTCAGGGTTGTGGGTGGCTGGAGCCTCTGCCAGCAGCTCAGGGCATGGGTGGGACCCAACCCTGGACAGGATGGACATCCATTGCAGGGTGCCCTCCCTCTCACACCCACGCTCGCTCAGGTGGGACAATCTAGACACACCTGCTCACCTATCATCCACATCTTTAGGATGTGGGTGAAAACTGGAATACCCAGAGAAAATGTACATAGACATGGGGAGAAATCTCAAACTCCCCACAGACAGTGGCCCCTGCCAGGGATAGGTATTTTTCTCATCAGCTTTATAATGAAATGATGTTGAGTGAAACTATGTTATTCGAAGACATGCTGTATTCTGCAATAGATCACAATGAAGGTCAACTGTTCACCGGCTATCATTGCACTAGAGTTGTGTAAAAATTATTGCTAGAGTTAGGGTCTTTTCTGTGTCACTACTGCACGGGGAGCACAGAAATATTTTTATTGTGTACATCCATCCATGTTAACTACATATGTGGCCCAGATGCTTGTTCTGCTCCACGGCCCACACATCTCTTTAATGCAGAGCACTCTCAATGGCTTGCTCTGAGGAAAATGCGGATCCAGTCCACTGGGAGTCTCATGACTTTTTAATCTTATACGCTGAACCGTTTTGCAAAAGGGACCAGCAAATTGGAAACTGAAAAAAAAATTGCAAATAGAGACAGTGTGAATCTTATTTTCAATTGTGCCTCATGTCTACCTCTTAAAATCAGATTACTCTCTCTCAGAGATAGAGATAGATATACAGAGAGAGAGAGAGAATGAACTAGGGTCGTTACTACAGAATACAATCAGGAACATATTTCTTATCACATGGTGCAGTTTAATAAGGGGGGCTTGCGAATAGCAAGAGAAGTTCTGTGTACAATGAAAATTTATACAGACCTATTTAAGAATCTCATTTGGTTTCCAAACAGTATCTGCCAATAGTGAAGGACAGAAAAACTTCACAGCTGTTATTCATAATAAGTACTTACAAACATAGGAAAACTATTTGCCCATGGATCATGGGAATTTGAAACAAACACATATCTGGAAGGCAGAGCTTGTATTGTAAATTTTATACAAGCTCCTCAGAAATCTACTTAGTCAAATTCAGCTGTAATTCCTACCTAAATACGCAAGCTTGCGGTGAAGACCAAGAATGAGACCTTTTACCTGGGATATCATTGTATTTACTCAGAGTAATAAAAATAACACAAAGAGTCAGCTGGCTATATTAAAGGATTATGATAATAAAGATTAGTGTTTCTATTAAGAATCAGAAACAAAAATGATGGCTTTTTTTCTAGTTTACATTTCTGGCTCCAATATGATTTTTTTTTTAAGACATTCAGAACATGGGGTCAATTACTGCATCCTCTGTAAGTTCATTTTTCAATTGCCTTGTCTCTCTTACTCTCCAACTCCACAGAAACAAAAGAGAAATAAAAGCAAACATAAGAATATGATTAGAAAGGAAGTAAAAAAAATGTAGATAATTAGTTTGCTACTTTACTTTAACCCAGGGAAATGGATTTTACTTCATAGTAAACAAAATTTCTAGTAATTCATGCTACAATTTATCTTAGCTTCTGGAGCTATGCTACTCTTTTAGCTTAAGCATTATTTACAAAATTATGTTCTATAGCAGTGGTTTTTAAATGTAATGTGCATTCAAAACACCTGGGATCATATTAAACTGAGACCCTGATTCAGCAGGCCTGTGGTGTGTTCTTAGTCTTTAACAGGTTTTCAGGTATAGCCACAGTTTTGCTGCTGGTCTGTGGACATTTTAAGTAGCAGGTGTCTAGATTTGAGAATATTAGTTCTTTGAAATACTTCAAGAAAGAAGAGCTCGGTGGCTAGTAGGATAAGGATTACTGCGTGCTATATCATCCCCTTGAAGAGTCATAATTGAATTAGCATATTAAAAGCTCTGAAAAAGCTAAGGTTCAGTGAAAAGGAAACATGTTTAGCTTTACATGGTGAGCATTTACTTAACTTAAATGGCAAATGTGAGACTTTAAGAGACACTGGCTCTAAGAAGAGTACACCCTTCTTAACTCATGAATATTTCTTGAGAAAAGCTATTATATTGCATTTTTGAGATGAGAAGAAGGAGTAAGGAATGATGGGCTTAGTTGTCCTCAGTGAGATTATCTTTTTTTCCTAGAATATATATTAACCTTTTAGAAATTTAGCTAAGGCAGAGCAGAAAAATATATAACAATGGTTAGTATGTTTCTTTTTAAAAAAGATTTTATTTATTTACTTTTAGAGAGGGGAAGGGAGGGAGAAAGAGAGAGAGAGAAACATCAATGTGTGGTTGCTTCTCATGCGACCCCTACTGGAGACCTGGCCCACAACCCAGGCACCTGCCCTGACTGGGAATTGAAACAGTGACCCTTTGGTTCGCAGGCCAGCAGTCAATCCACTGAGCCTCACCATCTGGGAGTATGCTTCTTATACAACTATAAAAGGTATCACAATACAGGAGTTAGCAAACTATAGCTCTCATTGCCAGTATTTTCTTTTACAAATTGTTTTTTTAATCCTTGCACAAAGATTTTTTTAAAAATTTATTTGAGAGAGAGAGAGAGAAACATAAATGTGAGAGAGAAATATTGCCTCCCATACTAGCCTCAACTGGGGATCTAATCCACAACCGAGGCACGTGCCTGACCGGGATCAAACCTGCAACCCTATTGTATACAGGATGATGCTCTGATCAACTGAGTCACCTGGCCAGGGCTCATTGTCAGTTTTTGTATGGAGTTAAAAATGGTTTTTATATTTAAATAGGATATTTAAATATAAATAAATTTTATAATTAATTTTTTAATATTTCAAATGGTTGAAAAAATCCAAAAGAAAAAATATCTCATGACATGTGAAAATTATGTGAAATTTGAAATTTCAGTGTTGTAAGTAAAGCTTTATTGATACATAGCCCTATCTTTTTATGTGTTGTCTATGGCTGCAGTCATTATATAAAAGAAGGGTAAGTAGTTGCAGCTGAGACCAGGTGGTCTCCAAAGTAAAAATATATTTACTATTTGACCCTTTATGGAAAAAAAAATGCCCACTCCTGCCACAATGGAACTAAAAAAAAGTTTTAAAAAGTGAAAGGTAGAGGGCACATAGGTATACATATTATTTTCCACTTCCTCCAACTGTTAAAATTTAAAAGTTTATTGTCTAAGAGTCAGTAGAACTAGACCCTATCTTTCATTTAGTGATGCTACTGAACTAAAAAAATAAACACATAGGTAATAGTTGTATGTAATTCTTTCTTACTGTTTAATGCCCAATAGGAACTTATAATAGGACTCCACATTGTTTTTGTACTTACAACATCCTTCTAAGAAGTATAGAGCTTGTGAAATGGAAAACCACTGGTTCTGCAGAGCATCATAATGGGTTTAATGTGTAGGTTTGACCCAGCCATTGTGGAGAGTGGAAGAGCTCTGTAAAAGAAAGAAAGAAAAATTTAGGCAGTCCTGGAGAGAGGGAGGGAGGAAGGAGGGGAAGAACAGGAAGAGAGAGAGGGTTGGGGAGAGAGAGAATGAATGAGTGAATGGGAGATTATGAGAGTCCTCAAAAGGGCCCTTAAAACCTTCCAGAAGTCTGAAAGATGGCATGAATGCTTGATGCATGGGTTTTTGTTGTAAAAACCTGGGAAAGGGTGGAGTTTCACATTTGGGGCAAAGCATAGTTGGAATAGAATGGACGAAGAGAATCAGAGGAATTGGCATAAAATGTGGGAAGGCCATTGGATTTCAAATGCTGCATAATTGAATAATTCAAGACAATCTTACCTAGCTCTTCAGAGGGAGATACGGCTGATATCTGACATGGCTAACCAATAGGTAATTGTTGAATGGTGAGCTTGTACAAGTTACTTAACTCCAACTGGGAAATGGGGACAAGAATGCTTAACTTCCCAGGGCAGTTATGGGGACTAAATGATATCATTCATGTGAAGCCTGTAACTCTGTATCTGGCAACTAGTAGGGTCTCAACCAATGGTTAGTTATTGCTATCATTACTGTTACTGTTCTCAGTATGCTGTCAAGCACATAGTAGGTGCTCAAACAGTATTTGTTGCATATAAAATAGAAAAAATTTCTCTTCCTGGCAAATGTTAACCCATTGTGAAATAACATATACTTTTTAAAAAGTGCTGTGCTTTTATGCATTTTGATTATGACTAAAAGCAACACCAATAAGACAAATTGCATGAACTGTTATGAAATTGGGATTATTATAGTAGTAACTTCCTTTTACTACAGTAGCCTTAACATGATCAAACCTATGAGGCCCTGGAGACACATTCGCCCTATACTGTTGTAAGATATCATGCAGAAACATCACAGACCATTGATGATTATAATCACACAGTCACAAGCTTGATTGAGACAAAGAGGCAAAGAAAGATAGAAAAAAAATCTATTCATTTTAGTAAAATGTGGATTAGTCAGGCTCATAAGGAAAATGTTCTTTTATTCCTCAGAGTACTTCAGAAAACCTAAACATTCTACAACTTGCTACTTCTTCCCTTTACATTTGAAGGCATGGCACAGGATCAAGACGGAAAATGCACCTTCAGCTGTGGCCTGTGTATGACCTTTAGCAGAGGTTAAGTGCGATGGAAAAAACTTGTACCAGATCTTCCTCTGCATGATTACAGTGAACATTCCCATCCCTCTTTGCATCATTATAAAGTATTAGAGCTACCCATAAAAAAGGACTGGATTTATGAAACTCCTCATAAATTCAAACAAGAGCCAGAGAACTATAAAATTTGAATCCAGATTTTCTTTTACCTCGTGTATGTGCAGTGTGGTTTTTGAAGCATGTTCACTTACATTATCTCATTTGATTCTCGTAACAACTCTGTGAGGCAAACAGGCATAATTACCTTCCAGTTTATAGAGAAGCATATTGAAATCCAGAGAGATTAAAGCTTTCACCCACTTCCACACAGTTAGAATGTGCCAGAGCTGCGACTACGCTTTTCAGCTGTTGGTCTGCTGCTCTTGCTACCACATTGCACTGTCTTGTTCCAGGAACCCCAAGGTAAAGGGCAAAGATGACCACGGATCTCCAGGCCTTGCACTGTGTTAGCTGAGGTCTTAGCTGTCCTTCTGTGAAACATATGCCAATGTGATGTTTATCATGTTTCCAATGTGTCTGTTAAAGAGACACTGAGCTTGAGGATACTGGGTCACATTCATAAAAAAGGAAACCACAGATGAAGTTCAATCTTGTTGAATCATGTGTTCTTCCATGAGAAAGGTAGGATTTTATGAGATGCTATTATTATTACTTTGCATCACATCATATTTGTTTCACTGAAAATAAATTAGACCTATACCCATTTTTAAATGTTTATATTTTCTGGGCATAATTTGAAATTTCTATATAAAATTTATCTTGAGGTTTTTATATTGCAGTTACCTGTCTTTTTTAGAGATAAGGGGCGAACTTGGTGTCTAACATCTACCACCCACAGATAACGCTTCAACTTTCTCTTCTTTTATCTCTGATAAGATCACATTTGAGAAATTAAGGAAATCCCAAATGTTTAATGACTCTTGGATTCTCTATTATAGAAACCCAGCCCAGATTTAAGAAAACCATAATATTTTTTCTCATATTGATTATAAAATATATAGTCTACATTGCTTTCTTTTTATAATTAAAATACACACAAATTGATTGTGTGGGGCCAAAAATTTATACTTGTTTTTGTCAGTTACACAAAAGGAAGCAGGACATGAATGACCAAATTAGATACATTTGGAAAGATATTTTAGAGGATAAGAAACATTAAAAAAATACACTAAGTTTTTCCTTTTTAACTGAATTTAAACCCTCTTATTTTTGAAGTAGTGTGAGAGGTGAGAAAGAGTGATAATGATTGATGGATGGATGTTTCCGTTTAAAACCCCACTACTGCACTTCCCACCTGTGTCTGTGTGCGGCAGGATGGAGTGAGGCACGCTCATCTGTGGGGGGTTGAAAGGTGGACGGACGTGCAGACCAGGGAAAGCACATCGATTCAGGCTGTTTGAGAAAGGCTCCATTTTGCCTTGATTTTAATTTGGAGATGTGGATTATCCGCCTTGATCTATTTATTCTCTTTACCTTTGCTGCTTTTGCTATTTGAAGTCTGACACACAGGAAAGAAAGCCTCCATGGGCCAAAAATGAGAAACATAGTTAGTTTAGAAGTGCTCCATGTTGGCTGAAAACAGCTATTAACTAAATATTTACAAGGGAGAACCTATAACTGAGTTAGAACTGTCTAAGTATCACAGCCTAGACATTAGATCAAGTGTACAGAACCTGAACAGGTATACTCCACTGGAGAAAAGGCTTCTTTTAACTATATTTCGGAGATTTTAAAAACATTATCTTCTGAAGTATTTGACAGACACTACTACAATCTTGAGTTTGTAAACTGGATCTTGATGACCCCGAATTGTTGCATAATCTGTTTCAGAAATAACAGGAGATGGGACTGAGACTAAGAAGGATGAACCCAGATGGTTAGGCCTTAAAAATATCTGCAGCATTTTTTTTTTTAACCATACCATAAACTTGTTAGTTAGTGGTTGTTCTGATATTTTCGTTTCAGTGTATAAGCCTTTCACATTTCAAAATAAATCAAAATGATTCACAGAAAACACATACCCAAGACATAATCACACCCCCACATGAAATTCAGAGCTTCACATCATAAATAACCTAATGGCTGCCTGCATTTTCAAGATCATATAGGATCAATTACAGTTGTTATACAACATTATATCAGTTTCAGGTCTACAACCCAGTGGTTAGACATTTATACAACTTACAAAGTTATCGCCCCAATAAATCTAGTGCCCATCTGACACTATGCATATTTATTACATTATTGACTACTTTTCCTATGCTGTACTTTGCATCCCCATGACTATTCTGTAACTATCAATTTGTATTTCTTAATCCTTTCACATTTTTCACCCAGTCCCCTAAAATCCCTCCCTTTGGCAACCATTAAAATGTACCCTGTATCTATGAGTCTCTGTTCTGCTTAAAACATAAAAAAAAATTTTAAAAATCATATAGGATCATATTTAAGATCATACCCCTTATTATAAAACCCTGTTTAAGTTATAACCACTTATTTTTGGTTCATGAACCTTTAATACTGTTTTCAAAATTTTATGTATATGTTTAAAATTTTGAGATGTGTATGTGTGGAGGGGTAGATGGATCATAGCCTTCATTGAATTCTCAAAGGCATCTATGACTATCCTTACCCCCTAAAAGTTAAGAACCACTGATAATAAGTAAGCAGCAAGTCTACAGGAGACGAATGAAATAGAAGTTCCTAGAGCCTATGTTTTAGTATCTCATTTCCTGGCTCTTCTTTCATTTTTGTCCTTTATTCACCTAGAGCTGAGGTGCATCATGGTCTTAGGCTCCTTTGCATGCACAATCAAGTTAATAATGAGAAACATACAGAATGGATACTTCTATTAGGTGGTCACATTTTAATTCTGAATATGCTAACCACCTTGAATCTTAGTCACCATTCCTACTCTTGTAAACTAGTTTGACAATGAAGAAAGGAATTGAATTTTCTTCATTCTCCTTTTTTTTTTTTTAGCATAGTAATAGAATCTCTTCTATTTTTAATTTTTCTCCCCCCGCTAACTCCTCTTTACTCCAGCCATCCCCACCTCCCTGCTGGGATTATATCCTAAGAACCCTGAAATACAAAAGAACCTATGCACCCCAATGTTCAGAGAAACCCAATTTACAATAGCCAAGTGCTGGAAGCAACCTAAATGCCCATCAGTAAATGAATGGGTCAAAAATCTATGGTGTATTTACACAATGGAATATTATGCAGTAGAAAGAAAGAAGGAGCTCCTGCCCTTTGCGACAGCATGGATGGAACTGGAGAGCATTATACTAAGTGAAATAAGCCAGGCAGTGAGGGACAAATACCATATGATCTCACCTATAAGTAGAACCTAATCAACAAAACAAAGAAGCAAGAAAAATATAGCCAGAGACATTGACATTAAGAACAAACTGAGAGTAACCAGAGAGGAGGAGGGAGGGGATAACAGGAGGTAAAGGGGGAAGGGTTTTCAGGGACAACTACAAAGGACATATGGACAAAACCAAGAGGTGGTGGGATCAGGGGAGGGAGAGCTAACTAATTTCCTAATTTTTAGGCCTGGACATGGAGCCACAGCAACCAAAAATCACACTCACCTACTAAGCAGGATCCCAAATCTACCAGTAAAAAACCCAAACCAAACAAAAACCTTTATCAAATCTTCTATATTTATAATCTCTTTGCCTTTTCTACAATTTTTTTTTTTTTTTTTTTTTTACTTGCCTGAGGATCCCTAGGTAATACTTAACAACCACCGTGTCACTATCAGGCCGGGAGAGGGGAGGGTGTCTGACATTGTCCAGGCTCCTACTGTGACAGCTTCCTATCTTTTTATTTCTGTGTTCTCCCTTCTGTGTTCGTCTGCTCTCAGTGTGCAGCTTGGCCTCTCTCTAGAAGAAATGGGAGGGCAGAAAGGAGAAAATAAAAGTGAAACCAAAGGCTACTTTCAAGTGGAGTAACTAACATACCTGCTTTTCTATCTCTATTGGACTATACAGGCTTTTCTTTTCTTGCTCCCATGGATTTGCTTAATCTGTATTTGATATGCTTGCTGCCTTCATCATGGCTCTCAATAAAACTAAATTCATTTATGGTTTTCTTAGAATTATGGAGTTATATGCATTTACTAAGGATAATCTAAATCATTTAAAATAAACCTTCTTTTTTTAATAGCATATTTTCTGAACATTCTTAAGACACGTTTGTTTTGAAACTCAAAAGTACCAATGTTAATGACATCCATAATTATTTCTCTACAATTTATGCTGTTATGTATTATGTAAGAAAAACTGGTAAAAAGAATTAAAAAACAGAGTCTTCAACTTGAATTAAATAAGTGAGAGATAGAAGAAATTATAGTACTTATGTTGGGAAAGCTATTTTTCAGCTTTTGAGTCTTTTAGTTAAGGCATGACTAAGAAAAAAATTGAACGCCTACATTCCAGCATACACAATTGGTTTTAGTTAGAGAAATTGGCTTGAACAAAAGACAACTGGAAATAATTTTAAAAATCCTTTCTTCTTCTGTCTTACCCACCTAGCAAAACCCTAATCCTCTTAAAACCCAGCTCTCTGCCTACTCACAAATAGCGAAGGTGGCCGGGGGAAAAAGCACAGGCTGACTTCATTTTAATTAGAGAAATTCTCATTGGTCTCATGTTAGATTTAGATTCACTGATCTTAAAGGGACCTTCAACAATTCTACTGCATTAATTTAGTCAATGTATTCTTTTATTTTCTAAACTAACAGTTTCACACCATATTTTCCTTTTCCCTCCCACTTCTAACACTTCTCCCTCCTCCTCATTCTCAGCTAATGATCTTGCTTCATATTTCAACTCAAAATTGAGAAATAAGAAGAGAATTGGTTCATATTCTCACAACCAATCTGTCTTCATATACCCATTTCTTCTCTTCCTTTAAACTGTGACCCATGTTCCTGTGTAAGGCTGACCCCTCCATCTGGGCAGGAATCTAGCTCCCTCTGCATCAGCCCAGGGCTTGACTTCTATAATTATCTTACCTTTGTTTTGTGTCTTAAATTTCTACTTTTTTTCTGGATAATTCCCAATCAACATCAATGAAGGTTGTAATATCTCCCATTAAAAGACATATTTCTCTCTACATCCCACATCCCTTCTAATTATCGCCCAATTTCTTGCCTCTCCTTTGCAGTAAAACCTTCAAGAGGCATCTGTGTTTATACTCTCAATGTGCACCCCTTCATTTCCTTTTTGCTCCAACCTGGTCCATTCAGGCTGTGTTCTCTAGGGCTCCAACATGCCCGTCGGGATCCCCGGCATTTTCATTCTAGCTAAATCCAACGGTCAGTTCTTAGTTCTCATCTTACTTGATGGGTCAACAGAATTTGAGACAGTTAAGCTGTCTCTTTTTCTTAAAACACATTCTTTTTTCTTTGGTTCTTGATACACATGCTTTCCTAGTATTTCTGTTACCTCCAAAACCTCCCCCTTAGTCTCCTTTGCAGAATTCTGCACCCCTTTCACTTCTAAAAAGAGCCCATCATTTTTCCTGTGCCTTCAACTTTCTAGGTGTTTTCATCTCTTTGTTGTTTGAGATCTATATGCTGATGACTTCTAAATTTATATCTCTAGCCTTGAGCTCCACACTCCTATTATTTGGCTCCTCATCTTCATCTGAATGATTGATACATATGTCTATACCTGCAGTAAAGAAACGTAGGAAGATGGCCAAAACCATATCTCCCAGTTTTGGACTGGATGTGTTTCCACCCAATCCACACCAAATCACTATGCGAAGGTATTTGGATATGGGTGTGATTAGGAGGTAATTAGGGTTCGATGAGGTGGGTGGAGCCCTGGTCTGATGGGATTAGTGACCTTCTAGAGCCTCGAGAGTGCTCTATCTCTATCTCTATCTATTTCTATCATCTCAGTCTCTCTGTATCTCTCTCTCCCTGCACTGTGTGGGAACACAGCCAGAAGGCGATCATCTACTTGCCAGTAATAAGGTCCTCCCCAGAAACTAAATCAGCTGGTACTTTGATCTTAGACTTATCAGACTTTCGAACTGTGAGAAATAAATCTCTATTATTGAAGCCTAGTCTACAGTCTTTTTTTATGGCAACTGGAGCTGTTTAATACACTTCCCTTTGCTTTTCAACCTTCTCCTCTCCAGTTTATCTAATCTGATAAGAGCACCAGTATGCATCCCCTTGCTCAGGCCAGAGAGCCTGGAGGCATCCCCATGATCCTCACCCAAACTCACTAAAAATTCTATCAGGTCTTCCTTCACAACATACCCTGAACTCTGACCAATTCTCATCACCCCAACTGCTATTAATGTAGCCTAAGACATTTGCATCCTTAGGATAAGCTTTCGCAAAGTTTTCTAATGGGCCTTCCTGCTTCTACTCTTCCATATGCCCTTCCCTAACACCAAAACAATAGTCTCCAGCCAGAGATACCTTTCAGACAGCTAAGTTAGAAAATTTTATTTTCATTGCCCAAAACCTTATGTGGTGTCCTCAGATACTGAAAATAAAATCCAGCTACTGAATTGTGACCTCATAGGTCCTCCATAATCTGGTTGTTTGTATCTCCATCCTTATTTCCTTTTGATTTTTTATTTGCTTTCCTCAGGCCACAATGCTGCTTCTACACAAGCCAATCTTGTTCTCACCTCAGGGCTTTTGCAAGAGTTACTTGCTCCTCACACACTCTTCCCCCAGAGCCTTGCAGTGCCCACTCTTCTTGGTCTCTGTTCAAATGGCACTTCTTTACAAAGGCTCCTCCTGAGCATTGAGCCTAAAATAATCACTCCTTTGTCCTTCTTCCTTCCTTGCCCTGATCTATTAACCGCCATAACACTTATAATAATTTATTTCTTTACTGACGTTCCCTTCCACCAGTACGTAACCTCCATGAGGGCCAGGTTGTTGAAGTGTTTACTGCCGAATCCCCAATGCCTAGAAGAGCCCCGACTAAAGAGCAGACACTCGGTGGCTATGTGTTGAATAAATAAGTGAAGTTTTCAAACATTTCCCCAAAGATATGAAATTGCTATTTATTATTTTTAAGGTCTAAAACCTCTTTTCAAAAATGTGTTCTCCTATAAATGAGGAGAAGAAAAAAATAGACAAGCAAATAGCACAATAGTCAGGGCTCGGTCCCTGTAAACCAAGATTTCAAAGTGGCAAAGGTAGGGATGTCAGCAGAGCTCACCGCCATGCTTGCAAAAGTGGTGAGGAAGGAAAGGGGGTGCAGAAACCCAGATCACATGTGCTTGGCAGACCCCTGAGGGAGCAGCAGAGGGCAAGAGGCCAGTTCCACTGTGACCAGCGGGATCTTCTCACCCCCACGCCCTTGACCTAGAGTTGGGCTTTACTGAAAACTGTGTTGAGGGTGCTATGACTCCAGCAGAGATCCGTTTGCTCCCTTCCCCTCGGCCTTTAGCCTTCCATAGTGTCCCAGCTTTACTGCCATTTGTCACCCTCCATCCTAAACTCCAATATTGATGTCGCCTCCCGGGAAGTTCATGCACCATCCCCAACGTGTAACATCGTATTTTTCTGGCACTTATATCCTAACATGAATATAACACCATCCCTGAAATAAAATGATAAGCTATGTTTAAAATAATAATTTGAAGAAAATCAGGACATGTCACTCAGCAGTGAAAATGTACTAATGCAAATAGAATAAACTAAAGCACAGTTGATTTATAATAAGCAGTGGATCTAAAAGTTATGCTGATTAGTTTATCCAATCACAGTCTTAAAAACATCGCTGGGCACTGACTGGATATAATTGGGAATAAGAACAAAGAGCCAGCAGCAGAATATTAAATCCAAATTAGCCGGCCGTTCGAATGAGCAAACCCTTCACGGACAGTGTCCATCAGGCAACTGCTCATCACCGTCCTCCAAGGACTTCTTAGGACAAATGTTCAGAACAACTAATTCTTCCCATGGTTGCTAGGTTGGCCTTGAGCAGCAAAAGGCAACTGGATTTATTTTGCTCTGGCAGCAGCTCAGTGGGAACATAAACTAGCAATGCTGGGAACAGAGGTCTACACAGAAAAGGAAGCTCCACTCATATACTATACTCAACCCTCAGATGCCAGCTACCCTTAAACCAGAAGCAATATAAGTGGTAAACACTAACATTTTCAAAGAACTATCTAATATTCATGGCAGAATCTATAAAAGGTGACTTTGAATAATCCTTTCCCAGCAAACTTGTAAAAGTTTTATAAAATATGCTGCAAAAATGACTCACAGTAGATGTAATTACTGTGCAACCTTGGAAACTGATATAAAAAATTCAGCTGCCAGCATGTTAACAGCCACCTAATATATGGGTTGTTTGATTGGACTCTTTGGGCAAAACTGCAAAATTCCTAACCCATTGCTGCTATATATTTTATCAGGGCCAAATTTAGCTACTTTCATTTTTTAAAATGCCATTTTGGACATCACAGTGAATCAAGTCAGTGTTGCTTAATTGCACGCATACATTACAATCTAATCCATTTCCCCAAACACTAATTTAACTAGTTATTATTTATTTTTATTTTTATTTTTGGAACAGCAGCAGAGTTCTGATGCCTAAAGTATGAAACTTGGCAAAAATCATTGCTTTCGTAACAAAAAACTGTAAGAATCAGCAGTGAAATTTCCTCCTCTACGCCGTTAGCAACAGCTTCCCAGTTTTGTCTTTTAAACATATTCACTTTAAATTAACAGTTTGGTATAAAAATGATTCATTGCCCATATTCTGTTTTCAATTATAAAGTAGTATTTTTGTGGGTAGGGAGAAAAGCCAAATTATAGATGGGTCATGTGGTATATTTTCACTCCGTGCTTTGTATCCATCCTTTGGCCTAGGCTGAGGTAATCAAGGATATTATGGTCAACTTAACAGCTAATAATGCTACCCAAATATGTCTGCTTCTGAAAGATATCCTCTTATTATAAAATGTTATTCTATAACCATCACCATCCTCTACTTTGCTCTTATGGGCTGTCACCTTCAAAAAATTAAAATAAATAAATTTTTTTTGCAAATTGATTCTATGCTGATATCACTACAGGTGCTTGCTATTTAAATGACTTTCACAATGAATCTCTTAGAAAAGAGCTCTTTTACAATAGAATAAGCCTACTTCCTCCTCCAAATGTACCTGTTTGGTAAGTTTACATATGTAATATTTTCTCACAAATGGGGCCTTTCTGAACTGTGGGTAAAGGGATAGGTGATAAAGACATGCTCTGTAAGCTTTCTTCCAGATTAATGTCAGGACTATTAGGGTCTCCCAAATAGAGCGGCCTCACCAACTGAGTAAAGCCCTCAGTCCAGCACCTTGGTTACATTTCCCCTTGTTACTCTAGGACATGTCATAAGTGGACAGGAATTTGGCTTATTAATCTTTGTACCTCAATAAATATTTGTAGAATTGAATTCTCAGTTTTGTGCAGTTGAAATAATACCTCATTTTATTATATAATTCACTCTGGAAGAAACAATCCTTTGATTTACTTATGGGAAATTAAAATTACTTTGAAGAGAAAAAATCTTAAAAACCATATAAAAATTTGCCAAGGAGGGGAGAATCGGTGGGAAACACTTCAAGTACATCACTAACAATAAAGGCTCTCTGTTTTTTACAGTTCCAAGTTTCATAACTATAGGTATTGAAACACAAATTGTTCTACATAATTAATTTCAGTTCTATATAAATATATTCATAAATGCTGTATGAAATTGAATTTGCTGGCACTCAATCTCTTTTGAGGATTAGAATCTTTTGCTCCTAGTATGGTGAAATAGAGCAAATGCTAAGCTCAGAGGTTATTTTAACTGTGAACATTGCTTAAACCTTTAATTGGTTTAAACTTATTTAGTTAAGTCATTGGGATCAGTAATTAGAAGACCCACATCTATTCAGCCAGCTAATCTTAGTCTATAATTCTGAGCAACCTAAATTTCAGAACTGGAACTTCAATTCAGAGTCTTTAAAGTACACACGATTTACAAAGCTTCAAACTGTAGGAACTTCCAGAGATCAGTAAAATTCTACATGTCTACAAAGTTTAACTATTTTACATCTCATCTCAAATAATTGTGGGTCTTATAATAACAAAAACAGTCAAATTAATGTCAGAACATCATTAAGAGAACTTCCATGTACTGGACTTCTTAACATACTTGCTAGAATTAATGACAATGCAGACCGTTATTTTACTTTTCAAACCAATATTTAAGAATTATTATTTGTTTATCTCAAAACCATTAATCTCAGAAATATAACCTACCCCTTAGGCTTCCATTAACATTTTATAGAGTTAAAAAGATGATCATGGTTTATTCCTGGCTTTTGGCCTCAAAACCAAAGAAACATAGGGAAAAAAGTCCACAAAAAAGATGATAATGATGCTACAGGGAAAAAGGAAGAATGCAAAAAGGCACCCTACCTACCCTTTGCTCAAAGTTCTTTAAAATGAGGAATGCTTGGATATGACACTAAAAATCACAACAAAAAGAATATTGAAAAACATCAAATTGCAGAATACTTTTTCAAAAAGGGGCCCCCATCCACCAAAAGTCTGCTACCTGGAGTGAGGTGCCTAATAGTCCACTCTGGTAAGGGAGGCCAGGCAGGCTGGAAGTGGGAAACCCTATCACTCTCAAGCAGCAGGCAAGAGGAACTGAAAGGAAATAAGCATTTGCAAAGTGCAGTAGAAGGAAAGTTTCTGATTCAATAAGGAAACATTTTCTATTTTTCAGATGTATTTAGGAGCCAGTCAAGAGTGCTCATGGCCCTGGCCCGATAGCCCAGTTGGTTGGAGCATCATCCTGATGCATTAGCGCTCTGGGTTTGATCCCGAGTCAGGGCACATGCAAGAATTAACCAGTGAATGCACAATTGGGTGGAACAACAAGTTGATGTTTCTCTCTCTCAAAATCAATCAATAAATATTTTTTAAAAAGTGTTCATGAGAGTGAATTCCCTTCAACGACCTCTAATGTAGTATGTACCTGGATTAGGGCAATCTATTTGTAAAGATCAATAATAAAACTAGACATACCCTTAAAGTATGCTTTTAAATTTAAGGGCAAACAAAATCCTATTTAATAGAGAGTGAAACCCCATGGATACCCTTTTTAAGGCCCATAGGAATCTCAGAAGAAGAGCAGCAGACCCAACAGCAACAACTTGCATTAGTCTAATACTTAACAATGGACAAAACCACTTCCACACATATTATCTGAACAGATCTCCACTGGCATCCTAAATGTGGACAAGGCTAGTCATTTCCATTTCACAAAAAAAGTCATTGAGACTTCAAAAAAACTGCCAGTTGTTTAAAAAAAAAATGTTTGTCCCTCTTGATAAAAATGATTGACAAGATTTAAAAAGAACCACATTAATAGAGATGAAAAATTATCAATAATAGCCTGTACTAATAGTTACATTTTACATTATACGGTACTCCTTTCATTCCATTCTAGGGTTTTATGTCTGTTTTGTTTTTGCTTTGTTTTCACAAGGCAGAAAGTTCAAATACCTAGACATCTACTTTACAATCAGATATCTGGCAACCTCTAAGTTTAGAGAGTTTAAAGGAATGGACCATTTATAGCACAGAATGATTTCTAACAGCCTTGTTCAAAATTCAGAAAACTTTGCACCAACCTACAATGTTTCCACAAAGAAAAGAAGTCATCTCTCTGCTCTGCTCTCTTCTTGAGGATTTTCTGAACTACATCAACTACCCCAACTGTAGCGGAATATTGGGGGCAGGGCACGGATACCGGGGCAGCCAAAAGAAACAACCCTCTGGACTGATCACTAGATACTAACTTTCCCATACCTCCAGATGCCACACTAAATTCATTCCCAAATGATTGGAATCTGGCCCTGCACATCTACTTCTAATTCTGTTGCCGGAGATTATGTGTGCTGAATGACAATGGAGTACTCAAAATACTTCTGAGACAGAAGGAGCTTAATTAGATTTAGTTCAAAACACTCGGTGATTTTTTCACCTGCCCTTTTGGACATTGTTTATTTAATACACACAAGGAACTGTAATAGGTAGGGGAAAGGCTTGAAGTAAAGTTATGATATTGGTGATAATCTTTAAATTTTATTTGTATTTAAAAACATTTTGACCGCCCATGTTTAACAATGGAGCATAGAAACTGGCCTATAACATTATTTTCTCCTGAGCTGAATGGCATTGCTTTGTAAAGCAGAAGATAACATTTGAAACGAACACTTTAGGAAGAAGGTGGCCCCACTGGCGCTGCATGCACCTGTTCAGCACGCTGTGTGTGGGGCCGTGTGCAGTGCTGTCGCAGGTCCTCTTCGCTGACCATGTAATGCTGCCTCTAAAAGGCCTATTGCCTTTTCACCAGAAAGCAGTTTTTACTGATAATAATGATGATGGTCATTAGGGCCTTAGAGACTTTTAAAAGGATCTAAGGCTGAATGAATAAATAAAAACCATGATGACTCATTCTGCACCCAATGCCATTAGCATAATGCACAGCTCAGCACAGTCCTTCTCCCCCGCAAAACGGCACTATTCAAATATGTTAAATTTCTTTTTAAAACAAAACGAGTATAATTTATTCAAAGAATAATGTGAGATTGTGGAATGTCAGCAGTCAAGGAAGTAGGCACGCTGCAAAGTGTCCACGGTCATATTTTACTAAGTCTATTTTTTCCTCTAAAACTCATCTTCATAGAACAACAACCAGATTCTGTCAGGGTCTACATTTGTTTCTTGCTTCCTGAATGAGAAGAGCTTGTCCTTTGCTATATTTTCCTTGCTTTTGTTATTTTATGTTTCAAAGGATGTCAAGTTGAATTGCCTTCTAATATGGCTTCAGGTTAAGTAAGGAAAAGTAGGATATGAGGTTCTTAGAGCACTGTCTTTTACACTATTCAATTAATACAGTATTCAATATTTCATATTTATAATAAAATAATGTGAATGGGTAGATGTTGCCCTTAAACGCTCGCATAGAGTACAAAGAGCTACGTGCAGAATTGTTTTTATGAAGACATATGTACTAAGTATTTCCCCAAAAGTAAAGTTGTCCCAGGGTGGTGTGTTTGGGCCATTCTGGTGCATTTTATTTCACAAATGATTAAACTATGGAAAATCCCAAGGCTGCAAAAAAGATTTAGTTATGCTCATTAGGCACTGGGTTTATTAGTATAGTCTCTGTTTTTCCCTTTATGAGCCAGTTTCAAAGCCCCTGATAGGCTTTCTAATGACATGGGAAATAGCCATGCAAAAAAAAAAAAAAAAGCATCACTGAACCATAACTCAGATAATGAGGATTCTCCACCTACCTCTCCACTAAGGAGCCAGGTGACTGATCCTGGGATGGTGACCGCCTGGGACCTGCTCGCTTCCCTGCAGTACAAAGGTGATAATACCACAAGGTTGGTGTGGCATAATTATGGTCATTCTGTTCAGTCTGCAAAGAAACAATCACCAAAAGACTTAAAGAGAAGAAATTAGCCACAGAAAGATTCTTGCTTTAGACAGATTCAATATCTTGAAATCTGAATTGAAAAGAAAGATAAATGAGCAGGTAGTTATTCACTTCCCTCTAGAAACATCTGATATAAGAAATAATGTATTTTAAAAGTGAACTTCCAGAAAATGTTCAAAGTACAATTCAATTTGTAAATATTAAATTCAAATGCACCTATGGCAAAACCTGAGGTACAACTGAATTTTAAAACCCACGGGTGGGGGGTGGGGTGGTGGTTGCTTGCAACTTAGGCTAATCCAATAAAAGAATAGTACATCAAATTGGGACTGACTGTTCTGAATCAAATTCAGGCAGTCAGTCCTATACATGAGCTGGTCCACTGAAAACTGAAACTTTCATTGGCCTGGGAAGAGTAAGAATTGCCCGCTGTATTTAAATTGGAAATGAACCAGTTGGTAGGCTGAAAGTTCTGATCCTTTAGCATAACCTGCATGATGCAATGAAAGGTGCCTTTGGATCCCCTCTGGCTTTGGTATCCAGCGATATAGTGAGATATGCCAAGTGCACATCGGTGTGTTTCTGTCTCTTAGAAGGATGAAGCAAAGCCTTTTAGTAAATGCTTTCGTGAAATGAATAGTGGCTCTCCCTTTTGAGTCCCAGCTGTTTTGGGGGATAAGATTTTGGCTCTACTTCATGCGTGTGTACATGAAATGAGATTTAACATTGGTCTGGTCTAAAGCTTTAACATTGGTCTGGTCTAAAGTTGTCTCTAAAGTACGGCATACATGTGTACACAAACCCATTCACAAATATCTCTGCAAAATGTACAACGTGTAAAGCATGGTTTGGAATACAGAAAAAGGGATATGTGGTGGGAAACACACATTTCTTTAAACCCTGGAATCACCTGTAGGAGGGTGAAAGGTGCTCTAAAAGGATGAGGGAACTGAGATCAGGAGGGAACAGTGGGTTCACACCGCCCGTCTCACACTCACTGGACTGGGGGCAGAAGTCTCCTGCGCTACCGTTGTCGTTCTCACTCTGCCTGTTTGTCTGTCTCTCTTTCTCTGTCTGATAAGCATGTATGATGTGACGCCAGGCTGTACTTTCCTTTCACTTTTCTAAATAGTTCCCTTACCTGCTTACAGAACTTTGGCATTAATTGGTCTTTTTTTATGGAATGTTCTAAAACATGGTGGTGCTGCTTGGTTGTCTTCAGAAAGACTTCTCCGTGCTTGTAAAAACACAGTTGCAGCCGCCAAGTCTTCCAGAGTGCTGTGGAACTCAGGGGAAGACGTGGAATATGACGTCTGTACCAAAGAAATGGATGACGAACGCACTTGGAAGAACTGGATGGCCCAGCTTCATGTTCACCTTGAAAACCTTCAGAGATCTGCTTCAGAGCAAAATGCTCCCTTCCACACGGCTCACCTGCTGCTGCAACGACCTGCCGCTCAATCATGGCATCTGCAGCCACCGCCAGGGGAACATCTGTCAGTGGCGTGTCTTCCTGGAAATAAAGTAAAACCATCAGGCTGTTGATGCAGAATGGGTTGGCTACGTTTCAGAAACCTAGTTAGGCCTGCACATCCATGCTTAAATAAATACTTTGTAAGCTAAATAATTGTGTAATAAATGGAAACAAGTTGAAATACAGGTGCCGTGCAAAGAAGTTGAGTTTATTCCAATTAATAATTAATAATTGTTCATTGAAATTACCAATATAAACTGAGTCCTATTATGGATGCCTGCATTTTAAAGAGTTTTTGTATTTTTATTTTAATGTCTTTAGTAGAATCAAAAGAGATAAAAGATAAAAAGTTATTATTGACATATTTAAAAACATAGTGTCATATACATTCAATTCAACTTATTACTTTAGTTCCTGCAAGTCATAGAATTATAAATGCAAAAATACGAAAATGTACATAGCTATAGAGAGACGCTCGTCACTAAAGGGCACGGTGCCTCACTTGTGACTAGTATGTGGTGACTTAGTTTGTGGTGCTTTTCACAGTCACAGTTCAGGATAATTAAAATAACTCTTAGAAACAGTTTATTCTTTGTATACCTTTGCATTCAGTAAAGATGCTTATAAGGCAAACTATGCACATAACTGTTATGACGGGCACTTAGGTTTGTCCTACCTACCTGTAATAGATTTGTACAAATCCAATCTGCAAGGATACAGGAAGGAGGGATCAGGACAGAAACCCAGGCCAGAAAAACATGATGCGGTAAACACTACAGCAAATCCAAAAATAAACTTGCACCTTCCCTACCAAACATGTCTTCCTCATCTTAGAAAACGTCATCTAACTGCGCAGTTGCCCAAGGCTGGAGAACTGTGCCTTGTCCTGTCTCTTCTGTCGTCCTTGGACATTCTCTGCACCTCATTCTGAACGGTCACCAACTCATCACTTCTAACTGCTTAAGTCATCCAAAATATGCCTATTTTTTTGTGTCCCTTTACTTTTACCTAAATCCAGGCCACTGTCATTTAAATGTTACTTGGATTTCTGAGAAGCCTCCTAACTGGTCTTCCTAATTCTAATCTTCTCATTCCATTTGATACTCTTCATCTAGAGTAATTTTTTTAAAAGATTTTATTTATTTATTTTTAAAGAGAGGGGAAGGGAGGGAGAAAGAGAGGGAGAGAAACAGCAATGTATGGTTGCCTCTCACATGGCCCTCATGGGGACCTGGCCTGCAACCCAGGCATGTGCCCTGACTGGGAATCGAACCAGGACCGCTTGGTTCCCAGCCTGCGCTCAATCCACTGAGCTACACCAGCCAGGGCCATCTAGAGTAATTTTTAATAAGATATATCAGCTTTAAAAAAAAAGTCCCTGCATGTTTAATGGCTTTTGATCTAACACCCGAACTCCTCCGCATGACTTCCGAGGCCCTGCAGCTCTGCCCTCCGTTTACTGGAGCGCACCCTGCGTGTTCTAGCTCTCACTCGCTGCTGGAGATATGCAGAAGAGCAATTCATCCGCTCTCTGCTCTCTCTAACGTCAGTTTCGGAATTCTTTGCTCCTTTGTTAAGAAAGGCCCCGCTCCAGCTTTGCCTGGATCAATCATGTCAACATTCCTGGAGCTTTGACCTATTTTTCACTGGGAAAGTCTTCCCTGGCCCTCTCACAGGTTCTTAAATGTACTGTGCAAGCCCCAGTCACACCCGTTCAGCCTTCAACAAATACCTGTGAGGTGTCTGCTGTCTGCCAGGTGCTGGGCTGGGTGGTTAAGATGTCACCGAACGGAAACCGATAAAGACCCTTGCATCCATGGACCCTGCATTCTTCTAGTGTTACCAAGGCAACTCATCTCACTATCTTCCTGACTCGTCCTCCCGGGGTGAAAGCAGGACTCTCCTGAAGTTCTTGTAGTTTCATGATTGGCACCATGTCCAACCAATAAACATTTGCTTAAAGAAAAGGATAAACTGAGCAAATGTGAATCAAAGAAATGCCAATATAGTTCTTTTATCTTAGGTCATTATAAATATTTTGAAGCCAGGGAAAACTTGTTTAGAAGTAAAAGGACCCAAACCTTTTCTATTATGTGGGGGTTTGATGAATAGACATATGAAATTGTCTTCAAAACTATATGTAACCTTTTCTGCCTCCAAATTTGCCATAGTCTCTTTTAATTCTAGGCCAATCTGCTCATTTTGCGACCAATGGAGTCTATAATGGGAAAATCACTACCAAAGACAAAACCACTGGATGGACTTCTGAAACAGAGTAAGAAAGGTGTTTGGACAATAAGATGAAATATACAGTTTTCATGGACCTGGACTACTTGGGAAAATTTGTTTTTCTTACAAGCCTAAAACAGCCACAGAATGTTGGGCTGTTCTTCAGAATTAGAAATAAAAATCTAGAAGACAAGGAAAGGGTTTTTGATGTTTTGAAGCATCACTGGTTTTCTTTTCCTCTAGGGAAAAGGAAGGCCACAGCAACATATTACTTTTGATAAGAATATATCAGATGCACTTGAAAATTCAGCAGCTAATTACTTTTAAGATGATGTCAGGAAAAAATTTTAAGGTGCCCCACAGAGTTGGGATATCTGACATTCCGCATTCATGTTCTTTGTAAAAATGCATGGTTAATATGTAATTTTTTTAAATGGTCACTGAAATGTATACTTTTGACCTATTTTCCAAACATATGCACGTTTATTTAACAGGTTTCTATCTGCTGCCTTCTAGGTGCTTTGTGCTTACATATCTGTGCTATGCCCTCTCAAAGCACTGTTGGCTGTTTCATTTTTGTAGTCCACCAGTCCACTTGGTATTAGTGACTTGTATTTCCTCTGCTTTGTGAGTGTGGGTAATAGCCTTTTTGTATACCAATTTGCTTACACTGCAGTCTATGCTGGCAATACTGTGCATTGCTGACCTCTGAATGGAGAAATAATAACAAGTTAAAACAGTCATTTTACCTGGAGTCGATAAGGCCGTAACACTCACCCTGCTTTCAATTCACGTGCTCAATTTTCATCCACTCTCGACTTTGAGAGGAAGGAATGATGACAGGTTATAGGCACTTTATTTCAAAATTCACTCACAAAGTTATTGACAAGCATTTTTCACAGAAACAGCTCTTCTCTCTGACCCTCGTGAGCTGTTTACATGAAAAATGCTCTTTCTTGTAGATTAATGAGCGTGGAAACTAATTCCATACCAAACATGTAGCAATTGCTTTAGCATCCCTGTTTTTGATATGGGAACAAAAATAGGGATAATTTGCCTCAAATTGCAGTCACTTCAGTCATAATAAAATCTCAGAGAGCACTGTTTGCTTTCAACTTTCATTAGGTGGGCTGGGGGTGTTATTAAAGTACCGGCACATAACTGTTATATTAGCACTTAACAGGAGCGTAGCATTCTCCTCTTGGAGGTAAATTCTACCCTTGTCAATATAATTCCTCACTAAGTACAGTAAAATAATTTGAAAAGATGAAATAGTGAGGCTTTGCACTAAAGGAAAAGAAATACCTTGTTCATTCAAGCTTAAAGGCCATTTTGCTGGCTCAGGCGGCTCGGGTACTGTTTAGAAAATAAGTCTTAGAGAAACTCTCTTAGGTCAAGTTGAACATGGAGACAAACTTTCAGACGTGTTCTATTTGTCTGAGGTTGTTAAACCACTCACTTTAAATTTCCAAATGCCTGGCTAGGCCTATTTGAGCTTTTCCCCTAGACTTTCAGAGTTTTTAATCATACCATTACTCAAGAATTTTAAGGTCTTTTAAGGAGTCTATTGTCATTTAGATTATTTAGCAGCCTGAATTGCACAAAATAGTCTATTTTAACTAGCAGATTCAGACCAGAATGGTTTTCAGGTGACATGCGACCATGTACAAGTGCCTCTTGTCCTTCTGTGTTTATAAGACACGTGGTGAGAGGCAGCAACCCAGGCTACATGGTTCCGCCTAACAGTTTTGGTGATGAGGACTGTCTGGCTTAAAGTGATATTCGTAGGGTAAAGGTATTTGTAGCGGCCAATTTATGTCACCATGCTGCTGATTTTAGAAATCACTGTCATTTAGCCTTTCCCAGAAGGTGAGTGCATTTCTGGGCACCCCTGCCCGTATCCCGAGCATTCTGGTAATCCCGAAAATGGCCTGTGAATGTTCACTGTGGCCAGACCTAAGGAGAAAAGAAGCGTTAAGTCCATTTCTGCTAAAACTTCAGAGTCATGGTTTAACAGATGTACAATTGGAACCAAATTTTAAAATGGTACTTTTGATATGTAACATTTATATGAACAAACCAGTGGTTTCCTCTTCAAGACCAAATTAAAATAACTTTCAATCCATGAATAAGAAGTAATTACCTTTTTTCTTTTTAAAAAACACAATTTTTGAAGTAAAATGAGAACTACTACAGTTTTATATGCTGGTAAATATTGTATATGGAAGTTTTTAGTAAGCTTTAGGAATTTTAATAGAAAGTTTTTTGTGGTGTGTATATATAAATAATTTAGCCTCAGAGGCAGCAGCTTCTCAACCATGGCATCGAGTGTAAATTTAAATAAAATTTTTACAGAAAGTAGTAGGGACCCACCACCTAAGTAAAGCAAAAATTGAATTAGAACTTCCAAAAAATCTTTATTTTTTCCTTATACTTTGTACAGGTGGATTCGCTTTGAGGGGAGACAAACAGGGCTGAGTCTTTTGGGCAGGAAAGGGGGGAGAGTCAAAGGTTCTTTCTGAAAAATCAAAAAATGTTATTTTTAAAAAATAAATTGTCATTGAATAAATAAGTGAATAGGTCAATGAATGAATGACTGAATTTAAAAAGTTTGATAAAGACTTCAAAGGGTATTCTGAAATTGAAATTCTTTCACAATGAATGTAAGAGACCTAAGCTCCTCCTTGCAGTGTTCGGTTGCCCTCTGAAATAAGACACTTGGTTTGAATACACACGCACAGACATATTTGTCCCCATGAGTTCTATAATGACTGATTAGTCAAATAATAAAATTACTTGCTTTATTTTCTTGAAAAGAAAAAATGAATCTTATTCTTTTAAATCTTCCAGTAAAAAAATTATATATTAGTTGTGCTCTCAATGCAGTAGGCATTGGAAGTAATTTTAAAAATTCCATTCCTCTGTATTTTCCATTAAAATGGGAACATAACAAAATAAGCGTGTGTACTTAAGTGGCTAAGGAACGCAGCCGTACTGACATTACTGTTCTTCTAATTGCCACTTCCTGTGATTAAGAGCACTGATACTCGCCAGAATACTAGGGCTTGGATCCTAGCTCACCACTTCCTGGCTGTGTGATTTTAGGGCAGTCATTTAACTCTGTCTCCTGAGTTGTAAATGGGTGTAACACTAAATCCTATCCCAGTGTCACTATGGGAACAATACGAGCATCTTCAGATTCATCTGGAGGATCGCCTTCTATTTGGGCACTGCCACATGTGTTCATGGCCATGTGTACATTTGTGCAATGGGCAAGTGAGTCAGTCCCTCCTCTGGCATTCTCTGTTACTGCCCCCATTGTCTTTTATCAACTATAAAGACAAAAATCGGCTTTGTAGTATACGTTCACCAATGGAGATATTTTAACAACATAAAACTTGAGTTTCCTAACTTATGTAATGAATTGGAATTATGATTTGATGTCAAGAAATTATATTACAGTGGAGGAATGAACTACTTTGTCATATAGTAACAGCATAAAAACCCTAGATAAACTCATAAATAATGCCCATGTGCCAAGCACAGGCCAAATGATATCACGACACTCTGTTCAAAAGAAGGCTTTACAATGGTTCTCACAGAGAGAAATGGTGGGAAAATGAGTCATTCCATGTCATATTGCAGTACAGTTACACAGGCCAGGAAAGAACTTACGCCCTAGGAGTCCGCACTTACGTGGTTAGGAGATACGGTTGCTAGTGGAAGGAGGGTCCTTGCAGTGTTGCAAGGAGAGCATTCCAGGAGACCCACAAGGGAGGATGAGGTCTGGAGAAAATGTTACCAGTGGCATTTAGCTAGGAAAGAGAGCAAAGGGAACTAGACACTGAATTTAATAAAATGAGGAACATAAGCATGCTTTCTAGCCACGAAGCTGCAGCTTTACATCCCGAGAGGATTGACACTCTTTCCTTTCCCCCTCCCCAGTACCAGATCGAGGGTGGGAGCAGGGGCAGTCTGGCACATGCACAGATGTAAAAAGGATACAGGGGGTGGTGCTAGACCGAAGAGGCTTGTCAGTCTAGCCTGGGGAAAGAAGGGATTGGTTGGGAGGTGCGCTCCTCCAAAACCCATGGAAGTTTGGGGATTTGAGAAAACACCTGGTCCATCCAAAGCGCAAGCTAATATGATGCCAGGGAAACAAAGAAGGTCTCTCCCTTGCCCGCTTGGTGAAACACTTGCCTGTTCACTGTGTATTCTCTCTCCAGGGAGCATGCAACCGTGTGGGCCTAGTAGCTACCAGGCCCACAGCAGATGGTGTGGGCCCCAAGAAGACTAAGATCTCTCTCTTGCTCAGGTGACCTGCACTTGCCCTGTGCATTCACGAGTCCTCGTTCCATGCCATGCGGTCTTAACAGCCACGTGGCCCATGAACGCCCACCTGCACACACAGGCTCTAGGAGGAGGGACCCTGAAATGGACTACAGTGGAATGAGCTAAGCTACCTGATGGGACTGAGACTGCTTAGCAGCTGCCTGCAGGCTTCAAAGGACTGAACTTTGATATACTGCAGAAGTTCTGGACACTGGCTTTTGTTTTGGCCTTGCTGAGGACACAGTTGGACTTTTTCCATAGCGGGACTGAGGGACATGGGGCATTGGAAACTCAGGCAGCAGCTTCTACCATGTGCATAAACCATTCCACACCACGATCTCCTGTGCATGGGGCCTTGGAATGCTTTCCCTGTGATCCTGTGGAAGGCCCTACTTCCTACCTACAACAATAAGATTTATTTGTGACATCAGAAACAAAATCAAAGGAGTTCCCCTGGCTTTCAAGTGCCCCATCTTTATTCATCCCTCCATGAAAAACGTCCAATCTTGCTTTCATCAGGCCCAGAAGTAGGCCAGTGTCCAGAGAATCCGTACCATGCCAAGACTAGACCCTTTTAACCTAGTCCAGCCTTTATCACCATCTAGCTAGTGTAACTTGTTGTCTAGGCTGTGTGTCTGCTGGGGCCCGTGTTTGGAATCAGCAGGGTGTCCAGAGCCTCAGGTGGCTGCTAGTCCCACACGGCTGCCTCGGAGACGGTGCACGAATAAACCGTGCAAGCGTGTGTTACCCAGCGAGGGGCCATGTCTTTGTTAGGCTCAGGTTATATTATCTCAAGCTTGGGAAAGACTAAGAGCTCTTTTCAAATTAACGAATCAACTTCCCGAGCTTCTGTGGGCTTCTGATGGGTCCACTCTCTAACCCTTTTATTTCTTAGATCTTCCGGGGTTGTGTCTCTCATCCAGTTCAATCCTTTCTCCGGGCTAGACGGACAGGCCTCTACGTTCGCCATTTTGGCTCCCATGCGCACGTGTTTACCTGCCCCTTTGTGGTTCTGTCCTTCCCTCGGGGTCTGTGGGGAAGTGGATGGTGGTTCTCGGAGGAGTGGGTGAAGCTGTGACTTCCTGGGGCAGCAAGCAGGCTTATGCTCCCTAGTTGATCATGCTTAATTATGTCTGATTCCCTTTGCTTCCTTTCTTATTGCTATCTAGCTACCTCCACCAACAATACATCACATAAGTGCTACTTGCTAAGAATTAATTTGAAGTAGCTCACTAGCAGTGTGTAGAAATAAATATATAATAAGATTTTTGTTTAGTGATTTTTAAATTAATCATCATTAGGATAAAGTGATTGTCCTTCTAAATAAAGATGTATATAAGTGTGACTAAAGTAAACTACAGTATGTGTCACAATGAAGTGATGTTTTTAAATATAGTTGTATTTGTTCTGCTAATATTCACCTCTATAGGCACTTTAGTCTGCTTGATATTGCTCTGTTTCCATATATTTTATTTATTTATTTTTAGAGAGAGAGGGAGAGAAACACCAATCAGTTGTCTCTCTCACACCCCCCAACCAGGGACCTGGCCTGCAACCCAGGCGTGTGCCCTGACCAGGAACCAAACTGGCGATGCTTCAGACCATAGACTGGCGCTCAGGCCACTGAGCCACACCAGCCAGGGCCTGTAGGTTTATTTTTATTTACCCTTTCCATTTGTATTATTTGTATAGTTGATACAAGCAATAGGTAAAGGAGTTCATAGCTGGTTTTAGAGTTTTACACATACAAGTAATATTACAATAAAAATAATGCTAGCCGAAACTGGACATCTGTAAGGATTTTTTGCTTACTTTCAACAGTAAAAATTTGAGAAATGCTGTAGTAGAGTTGCTACAGAGCAGGTCCAGGGAAATCCAACAATATCCCAACCCCGCACCAGGTTCGTTATGCCCGCCGCCAATGGAAAGACGTCTCTCAACGCCAGAGACTGGTGAAAAGGAAAGGAATTATTTGTTTACAAGTTATACAGGTTTGGAGTAATGACTTAATGTCTCCTTTAAAATACTAAAGTTCTCTAGAATACCCACAAATGCACACAGTCCTTCCTTCTCCCCTTTGCCCAGTCCAGGGTACCGTATCTCAGGAAAAGAAGTAGAAGCCCGTGATTCAGGCAGATCCTCAGTTCTGGCACCGTCGCCACTGTGATCTTCAGTTAATCCAAAGCCATGTGGCACCTTCTCATGGCCCACCAGCAAGAGTCCTTTCACCCCTTTTCTTCTAGGCGAAGTCTCTCCTGCTTCCTAGGCCGCGTGGCAAAAGGAGCCACCCAAAGCCACGTGGTCCTCTCTCTCTGTCTCTCAGGCTGAGGGGTCCCCAGTCCTCCAAAGCCTTGTGGTACAGACCCCGTTATAGCTGCTGTGCCTGGGTTTAAATCCCTGCGCCAATCTCCCTCTGCAGCCCCATTTCCAACTCCTCCTTCAATCAACTACACCTGCCAGCACTTCATATTCTTCCAGCGTCATGGGCTGCCATGGTAACTGTGGGCAGGTGTGGCCCCATGGCATGCAGCCAAGCATCTCCAAGCTCTCGGGCAGGTCCTGTGATCAGGGGGAGTTGCCTCCCAGTTATATCTTGGGTGGCAGTCACTTCCATCCCCCGGGCTCAAAGCATGGCCACAGCTATTTAACATATCTATGAAACCAGTTAAAGGTTATAGATATGTTAAATGACCATGCCAGAGGTTAGCTGCAAAACTGCTGCTATACCAAACAGCTCTGAATGGCCCTGCTCCATGTCCCATCCTCTGCCAGTTCAGACTGGGGGTGAGGACATCCTATATATATTTTTCTAATATTTCCTGGACACCTTGAGTTCTGGACCCCATTACAAATCCCTATTTGGGCCCACTTCTTGGCTGCACCCTGTTACAGAGTAACTTGCTTTTTTTCTTTGCATACTGTTTCAAACCTTATCATTGCCAAAAATAGTGTATAATTTTTGGCTAAAAAGGTAGTATATTTGACTTCAATTCAAGAAGAAGGATAGCTTCGTGGTCTTATTATTAACAAAGACTGTGATGGGAGTGGTGAGGATGATTCTCAAATGTAAGAAGATGGTTCTGCTCCCCCATCAACAGGCTGTGCACGGATTTACACAGACCCACTGGCAGTTTCCACCCACTTAGGATAAATGGCATGCATTTGCAAGCTTCTGTATTTAGATCTATAAAATAGACAATGCGTATGTGATTATCTGGGAAAGTTAAGGTGAGGATCAAAAGAATGTGTGAAAGTTATTTAAATAGTGGGAGTCTATAGCTGTATCAATGGCATTAGTGTATTTCTATTTCATTAAGAATAATCTCAGGGCCTCTTTACTCTTTGTGTCCCTGTTGTTTCCTTTAGGTGATCAGATAGAAGTTACAGAGGTTGGCTATAGGTAGTTCATTAGTCCTTGGCTAGAATAAAATACTGTTGCTGAAACCTGACTGTTTTCAGAGGCTACACATCACTATAACGTCGTCACCTTTTAGAGGAGCAAGGAAGCTTTCAAAGCAAAGCACACTGTTCCCTTTCTTTGATAGATATGAAGTATATTGGCATAGATACGTAAAGCAAAACAAAGACTAAGCCTCCTGAAGCTGAAGCCCATGTTACAGAAAGAGCTGAGAGTGAGAAACAGCTCCAGCTTTACCACCTGAGCTGCTGCCCCTGAATGGATATTAAGTAACCATATCACTTATTATACTCTCCAATGTCCCTTGCTGATACCTTTTAATTTTTAAAGAGCCTACTTTACAAATCATGTCCTCTTTCATGTGTTCTCCAAGCTAAAGAATTAATTTTTCAAACAAAATATCTAAACAGTAAGCATAATAAGAA